>WOGN01000867.1:0-21741 GCA_015342105.1 Leptinotarsa texana | reverse complement strand
TCCCACTAGTTAGATTTTTTCTTTTTTAATGTTTTCTATTATTGTCCTTGGCAAGTGGTGAAGTAAATAATAATTAGTAACTGTTACAGTGTACTTTTATTATGCTGATTAATGAAGAATACACTTATAAAAACAATTGTTTTATTGTAGGGTTCCATCAAGTATTTTGCTTCCCAACAGGGTTCCGTCATTAAAAAAGTTTGAGAACCACTGGTCTAGACGATTGTATAATTTTATTGAACTGACGACCAAACTGCAGGCTCTCAAGCCGTGAAACTTCCAACCTGACTTTCATTAAAAGATTTTGAAATTAAATTTTTATTCTGAACTTTTTCTAGCGTCACAACAAACACAGTACAGGAGTAATCGATATATGATCCATAAATATGTAACTTATTACTGTTTTGCGTTTATGAGCCCCAATCTTAAAAACAATTCAACCGATTTGGGTACGGTTCTCATCATGCGTGTGGTAAGCCATTTCAATCAGCTCAGAAATGAAAACAATATTATAATTTGGGAAGTGATATCAAATGATTTTTGGAAAATGATACTATCAAAATATACCATTGTACAGGGTGTAAAAGAATTTTGTTATAAATCAGAAATAGGCAAATACAAAGACAATTGAATAATCTGGGAAAACCTAAAGAAAGGGATTCCAGTGTAGAGTGTATATAACGAATTATTTTTCTAGTAGTTTGTATGAAATTCAAATTAATAAATTCACCTTTATGTATTGACATTCTTTGCTAATTCGGATGGCATATTACATTTTCACAGACACTCACACATCCAGAATTCAGTATGAATAATCAAAGCAATTTGATGATGATGGTTGAAAATTATATTCAGTGTTTACAATTTCTTCAACAACAGAACTATGGAATGCAATATAATACCAAATATCCTTTATATGAGACAGTTCCAGTTGGAGATTCAAACTTCTTTGTTTTGACCTTTCTTTTTTTGAAATGGTCATACCATTTTTGAAAGCTATTATTTAATTTGACTTGTATGTATGTTTACAAATCTTGCAAGTTTGATTTGACCCACTTCCAGGTATCCGATAGACCTGAAATTTTGCATGGTGGTCCGGAACCGATAATAATGCATGTTGATCACAAATGTGACCTGATGCCTGATGTCAAGATCGGCTCCGTACGAGAAATATCCTCAGCGGTAAATAGCAGGGACACACAATTTTTTATACGCATTGGTTTATGATAGGAAGTTGGTAGGCCCACCATATTTCTGAAAAAATAAATTAAATCAAGCCCATACCTTCAAATACCTACTTCCCAACTCTGAAAAGAATACAATAAATGGTGTAATAGGTTGTAAGAACCCATATTTATTTGCAGTGTAAAAAAATATTATTATATACCACTCTGTAAGTTCCCAAAGTAAGAGAGTCCATCACGGAATGTGAGCAACAGACACAAGAGGCATACCATAACTGTAATTTGGTGGTCTGCAACTACGAAGCTCTGGGAGTGTTGACAAATATTTTTTCGGTACTCGTGGGAACACTATGAGAAATAAAGGAACATCAACACAGAGGTAAAGAAGGTTAGATAAAGAGAAATTGAAACAAAATGAAAAACCGTTAATTCGAAACGCCAAAGGCCTCCTGTTAGAAGAATCAGACTGTTCGAAATTATTTGGGACTTGGCCATGTAGTAATGACACCATCAATGAAATGAATAGTCTGAGAAATATAACAAGCTAATGCTTCTGTAAAGTATGCCAAAGGAGTAGGTATGTACCTACTTCAATAGAATATACTTTATCCTAATAATATTTTTCCCCTTTCCTTACGTTTTTTTGTTGGAGGACTCTCCGTTCAATACATTGACTTTCGTATTGATTGATAACTATTGATTGAGAGTAAAATATATAAAATAAAATAATGATATGAAAACTTTCGAAAAAAGCTTTCATTTAAGTGCCCTAAAAAGATCAAAATAACATTTTAAATCACATTAACCACATTCATTCATGACTTACAGAATTGGAATTATAATAAAAGCTTGTCGCGATAATTTCAATTTGTAATGGAAATTTTGTAATTAGGTAGGCACCTACTAAACTTGTAAGCAATCCATAATATTTGTAATTGAATGAAAGTGCCGTGAATGCTCAAAATTTAAAACTTTAACCTTGAATAACTTTTTTGCTCACATATGATTTATCGGGTTTGTAATTTATTGCAGTACCTAGTTGATCTGTCAGAATGCTTCTGAATTTGAATTTCATCTGAATGAATACGTAAAGATTCCTTTTAGGCATCGCGACAAGCTTTTATTATAATTTCAATTCCGTTGAGTCATAAATGAATGTGATTAATGTGATCTAGAATTTTATTTTGACCATTTCAGGACACTTAAATAAAAGCTGGTTTCAAAAGTTTTTTATCATTATTTTATTAACAATACAAAGTACCATAAACTTTCAGGGGATGAAGTTTTGATAATTATATCGCCTGAAAGCAGTGACTCGAGACATTCTCACAGAAGAAGTTGACATCTACTCAATCAATGTCACCAAATACATCGCCATTCAGTTCAATTCTCAGCAGTTCAAAAATTTGATGACGTGTATAAGACTACAGACAACATGCATCACGTAGCTGGTGTATAATGGTTACAGGCCGCCCATCAGACATTCATTGAAAGGTTGCCATGGACCATCGTTTGAAATTTCCTTGATAAAGTTATCATTTGTGAAAGTATCTGGTGATGCAATAGCGTCTCGAACACCACATATGGATAAACTATCGGTCGCTGATCGAAAAAACAACTTCGGAAAGAATACCTTAGTGCAATATATTGATGTAGGCATTATCAAAGGCGATTGGTAACAGCCGTAGGGCTCGAGTTGTTGTTTTCAGTACGAATGCTGTAACTATGGTGCTGGTATGCAGAGAACCTTTAGCAACACCTGAAGTATTCTGAATTCCCTGTAGCTGCGGGACGGTATACAATGGAACCAGAAAAGAAATTATCGACTCGGACAAACCTACAAATAAGCTGTAGCCGAACATACTCTTAACAAAGGAGGCTCTCACATTATCTGATGCAAAGATACGATAATACTCGATGAAACTCAAAATGACTTTCCAAGAGTATATAGAAAGGCAATAGAAATTTAAAAACAGGGATGATTTCAGTAGAAAAGGAAAGACATTAACAATAATAAAATCTGGCTACCTGTCCTTGATGGTACAGAAACAAGGTCAGGTAATCCAATTAAGAGAAACCAAGCCACCCCCTCAATAATATTATAAAACCAGAGTCAAATACCAACACCGTAGTCATCACGCTTCCAGACGGAAGAACCAACTCGGGCACTGCGACTGTTACCACATCGTCTTTGATAATATCTACAGCAGTAGTAGACGAAATGTAAAGTTATTGCAGTGCTGTTCCCTTTCATTTGTATTAGAAGAAAATGTAGATTACCACAATGAGTCATTAACAAAACTGCTTGTGTCCCAAATTCTGAAATAATCATTTTCAATACAGGCTTCGCCCCGAACAATAACCCCTCCATTCTAATTTCCGCGTGCCTTTTCAGAACTATCTAAAGGATATAATCAAAGACAATAAACACTTATCAAAGAAACAAACTTCTTGCCATATTATTCAGGTTATACCACATTAATTAAAGCTCCCCACAATTCGACGTTGGCAAAACGCAGGACTATTATTAAATCGGAACAATGCTTTCGAGAAAACATACCCTCCCTACGTAAGTCTCTTATTGGATGCATTTCTATTCTGCTTCAATTCATTAAAACTTGTCATCTACATTATACTCTCTTTGCGTAGTTCATTTGGAATATGTATATGATACCGAAATATTCATAGGCATATACTGACCTCTGTTTATCATTCAGTGAAATGGACTTCCTAGATGTTACAAATATCAAATAGCTCCTACTTGATAATAATATGATGATATAACCTACCTTTCTGAAAATTTATACCTGTAAGAGGTATTTTTGTTGTTCTATGAAACTGACTGAATCATATCATATGAAAGACTCAAAAGATGGAAAGTTGGGTTACATATATATCTAAATCATCAAAAATAAAGTTCAGTATAGTCTAACCAGAAGAGAGAGAATCTACAGTGCCATAGGCGTACTTTCGTACTTTAATTCAAGGCGTTTACTCTCAATATACAAAATGTATGTTCGTCATCGAAAAACACCTATCTGGTGAGTGAAAACGTATAATATAAAGATGGAATAGCTTCTACGTAAGACTACGATCAATTTAAACGTTCTGGTTTATTTTGAAAATCTTGACGTTACAAAAAATTCTATACGACATACCAACATTAACAATTATATAGAATGATCCAATATTATTCCAATAAAAAAATTTGAGACTATTCACAACATACTTCCTCCTTAAGTTACAAATTTTCAAAATAGTAACTCAACTCAATGAAAAAAAAAATGAAAATTTCTATGTTATTTATCACTTTTGTTTGTAACTAACGTTACTGCAGTTTCGTCCTATATGGACATTCTCAAGCTTATACAATAAACAAAAACATATTTATTTTATAAGTTTGAGAATGTCCATAAACAAAAACAAGTGTATTGTATAAGTTTGAGAATCTCCATATAGGACGAAACTGCAGTAACGTTAGTTACAAATGAAAGTGGTGAAAAATAGAAATTTTCATTTCTTTCCTCATTATGATCTTCTACCACGTAGTAACGGCTACATCCATCAATTTATCAACTCAACTCCGTTTCATATTGTCAATCATGATGGGGGTTTTACTTTTCTACCACACCTCGTGACTACAACAGATTTATCATCAGGTCTGTATAGAGATTCGTCTTCTTTGGGTTCCCTGGTATCGTTGGTTCTTTTCTGCTAAATCTTTCTTTTTTGTTCTTTAATTCTGAGTACCTCTTTCAAATTTATCGTATCTGCTCGACAGTGAATTTTAAGAGGATAAATTCTTTGTAGCGCTTTTAATGAAGTACCTGTGGCTGTTCTCAAGCGAGCAACGCGAATATTACCATCTCTTCCTGATATTAATTCTTCTATAATAGCCAACGGCCAGTCTAGTCATTTTATGTTGTCCATTTCAATTGAAACATCTCCTCCTCTGCAATGTTTGATATATTTTTTATTCGAAAACATTTTCAGGTGGCCTAAGTATTCAATTCTAAATCTTCGTAGTAGATCTTCTTTCAATTTCAATCTATATTTCAGATGTTTTCTCAGATCGTTTGCTTCAGTGGCATCTGGAACACCAACTTCATGTATTTCTTGCAGGAACATATCATGTGTTGAAGGAACTGAATCTCTGTAATCTTCATTAGAATATGTTAGTCGAGCCACTGTTGCAAAGACTGGTGTGAAGTTCCTCGTGTGACAGAAATGTTTTGGCTGACACTCCATGTAGAAGGTCTTTAACGATTCTCGTCAATCCCTCCCCTCAACCGCCCCACCATGCAGCTGTTGGAAGGTTGAACTTCCATTGTGTGCTGTGCTATACTATATGTTGGAATTTGTCTTCCTTCGCGAGATCTATATCAACGTGTATACGTTTGAATTGACTCCAAAATGGAAGCCAGTCTTCCACATCAACTACAAATTTCTTAATTTCAATAGTAGTAGTCCATTTTTTCTCATTCCAAACTTAGGTTTGGAATGAGGACAGTTGGACTTTATGCTGTCAGTTTCATCGAAAGAGTGTTTCAGTAAATTATTCTCAATAGTACACTTCAATTCATATCTGGCCATGTATTCATCAGCCAATCCAATCTCCTCACATAAAGAATCGGGATCTGGTTTCAACAAAAAATCGAATATTTGATTGTCAAGATCATTCATTGTTTCAACTTTTTGATCTAATAGCCGTACTTTTGCTCGAAAGTCAATAACATTCGGACTTCCATCCTTCAACAGCCTACACACAGCGTCATAAATTCAAGTGAAGGACGCTCTTTGAGTCTCTAGCAAAAACTTGGTCCTGTCACAGTTGCTAAAATATTAGTCTTCGAAAAACACCTACCTGTTGAGTGAAAAGTCTGATATGGACATGGAATAGCTTCTAAGTAAGACTAGGATCAATTAAAACATTCTGCTTTATTTTGACAATCTTAACGTTACGAATAATCTAATATGACGTATCAACACTAACAATTATACAGAATGATCCAATATTATTCCAACAAAAAAATGTAAGTCTATTCACAACAAATCATTCTTAAAAAATCTCAATAATAACACACAACGTTTGTTTGAAGGTGGTTGTTGACACACAAGATTACATTTTTGCAAATACTTGTGAAACTTCTACAGGGATCCGTAGTAGTAATAGAATAAAGTTACCACAGTAGACGAGTCGAGAAGCTGCTGACATCGTGTTGGAGGAAGGCAGATATAGCTGAGTGGTTACAAGGTATTCCTTTTGGAACGAATGTCGGTTCTTCGGTTGCCGCCTCATCACTTTGAATTGAATTCAATAGAGTTAGTGTAGGCTCAAGTTGAAAGACCTTCAAACTCTGTGAAGTGAAGAAATGCCTATACAGTGCTCAGGAAATAGGCGGCCAAAAAGCTTGGGAAGAATCTATCCACAAAATAATCATAATCGAAGCAGCAGAGATGTGGGTTCTGGATAATTGCATGAACTAATTATCAGGAAAAATATTTCCTGTTGTCATCAATCCTAATGAAACTGATTCACCCAGTGAAGAATCTTATAAAATTGTTTCTGAACCAACTATGAAATCCATCAAAAATATGATCATTCATTTCCAAACCAACCTGGAATCTTTTGACTAACTTTCACTCATTTTCGACATGGTGTCTTATTTGGGATTGTTACCCTCCATGTTAAAAATATGTTTCACTGTTAACCAGGTATCGTCCCCCTACGAACAATAACCCTCAGAAGTCGAAACAAAACCCTGAAGTGTGTTCCTCAGAACAGCCACTCTTGTCTACTTTTTGAAAATGGCTTCAAAATGGAAGCCTAAACTTCGAACAATGCAAAACTTAGAGTGCGGCGGAACCCTAAATTTTTATGTGCAAATTTCTAACTGCGGAAACCTATTCCATTTGTATACTTATCTGGTGACGTTTCGAAGACTTTATCCGTCTTCATTATCAAACCTACAATCAATTTGATATTATTATTGTCGATGATTAATATCAAATTGATTTATATCAAAAGACGAATTTAAAATACAAATTATAAATGTTTTGATTTAAATAGGTTGGATAAAGAAAATGGTTAGTGTACAAAACGTTACCAGATGAAACATAATTACTTTTGTATGCAAAATTTTATAAATTCACGTTACTAACAAATTACAGTTTTTTTCAAAAATGTTATTTATCAAATGCAGTAGTTTTTTGCCCTTTCTACACTTGTATCTATTTTTGAATTCAATATTCTGATTATTTTATAAATCTTCAGAAGGTAACAATCCTAAATAAAAAACTATTCCGAATATAAATTGTCCTTTCCAGAATAAAATATTCAAAGTTAGTTTTAACGATATTTCAATTATTTTTGCTTCATACAAAATATATCATTGGAAAATTTATATTAATACCTGAAGGTAGTATGAGCCTCTTTTGATGTTGCTTGTCGCAAGTCACTATTTTAATGGTTTGTTAGCGGCGTCCTCAAGGGGCATAGCGGGTAGAAATATCCCATTGACTTTGTGAATGAATTTATTGACACGACGATGTTGCTTTCTTTGATATACCGGCATGTTTGCATTCCTGAATTTCTGTCACTCCCAGACAATACCGAATGCACTATAACAGAATTCAAATAGAAAAATCCATTGTCTCAAAATAGGACCTGAGACTGAATTTCACGATATTTCGATATTTAGTCCAGTCATCTTAGTAAGTTCGCTTCGGATTCTGAGATACTTAGCTATCACCATTAATGAATATTACTGGAGTTATTTCCCAACACCAAAGCCTTATTGTTGACTCCTCGACACGTGTTTCGATCATCAAGTCATCATCTTCAAGATTTTATTCTTCCTCTAGTTTCGGAATTCAAAAAATTCAACATGTTCGCCTATTGACGATCAAAAAGTTGCTTTTGATTTTCCAGTTGCAATTTTGTCACGCCCGTATCGAAATGTCACTAGACATATATGTCCTTGTGGAAGCAGTCAAATTACGTCCCATATTGTATCATGAGTTGGGTCAACAATTTATAGAATATTCTGTTTCAATTAATGAATGGACCCCAATTGTTTTTAATTTTACTGAAATTTTCAAAGCGAACTTCTGAAACTTATAGGAATTATATTGTGTGCTTGGAAAAAACAACAACGGGTAACTTTCAACGAACTAGATCATTCTTATTCTTCGAGAATAAAAAGTTTTCGTTATGGGACCAGCTTAACCGGACTATACCGTGGAATTGAATTCTTCTGAAAAGAATCCGTTAAAACAACACCCGTCAAGTTTTTGTCAGAAGCGGGATGTGCTTCAGATAATGCAAACACGTTTCTTGCTATTAAAATCGCATTAAACGTTGAAAACTTGTAATTCCTCTCGTACAGTGTTTCGTGTTGAATGCCTACTTCCATAAGCATGAAGGGAAAAAACACATGTTTGTGCAGATGCTGGGATGTACTAGTAGTCTAGTTCAAAAAAGACATTTCGCAGCTTTTGAATTTGCCTTCATCGATAGGTTTGATTTAGATGACATTTGATTCGTAATTTCACTCAGAGTAATTCACGATTCGAGTCAAATCTCACGAATATATAGGAAAATTATGAAAAAGTCTGGTAAAAAATATGGTCTGTTTTTTTGCTAGTATCTCTGAAATATTGCGGATATTTGAATTTTCTGAAAATCCGCATTTCACAGAAATTCTGCCCCAATACCTATGCGGTATTTATATAAAAGCACTGTTAATGAGATGTCTACATATTTTTGAGATCCTTATCATCACAACTAATGACGAGAAAATCGTTAATATGGAAATTTATTGCATAACAACGGATTTGGTAATTAACATCAACTTTCGGCTTCAAATATGGTATTTGGTAATATTTTTTATATCAACGTTTCTATCACTCTTTCGTATACTGAATAATAATAATAATAATCGTCGTCATTCATTGACATAATTTAAACAAAGAAATACAAAAATTTAGAACAATAATTAAGGGTCAATAAAAAGTTGAAGTATCAGCCTAATCTGCTTTTCAACTTAACCTAGCGAAAAAAAAGAAAAGAAAAATATAGGTAAATAGGTATTCAATTAACAATTTATTGTAACTAAAAACTGATGGTAGTGTTGGAGAGTCAAGTTTTATGACAAACTGAATAGTGAAACCGGCATATCGATATCTATCATATATTATGAGGTACAGAATGTGTCAAGAAAATGTATATTTTCAAAAATATGCTGTATTTTTTCCTGTCAAAATTTTTTTGTTTCTTTGAAAACATTTCCAAAGCACTTTTTTCGTAGAATCCAATAATATAACTGATTTTTTCAAATAAGATATCAATATTTATTGATTGAAAACTACTTTCTCAACGAGATACCCTGTCTATTCCTGCATATTTCGATAGAGCTTTAAATTGCCTTACTAAAAATGTAGCACAATAGATGTTTTGCTGGAGTTTTTTCCGAAATACAGAGCTTTAAGGATTTTTTATGTACACTTCGAAACGCACACTTTAATCAAGTAGGCTTTGTTCAAGGCGTCGATAAAACAGAAAGAAATTGTTTACAAGTAGCTATCAAATGTTGAGAAAGCTTTCCACAGCAGTATAAAAATCCAAAGTTTTTATAAAACTGATAATTTATACTATATCTATCACAAATGAGTGAAACTTCAATAATAATAATGATAATGGAGTTCGGATCCCCTTCTCTGCATGGTCCGTGACCATGAGAGAGAAGGAATTGAAGCATTTCTCATTAGGGCAGCTGCCCGAGCAACTGATGAACTCGATTTAGTTTTCAACAATGAACAATGTAACCACAACTCTGTCACCGAGTTGAAACCCCTTCAGCAAAAAGCTCAGCAAAGCCGGAGAGATCACCTTACTTCTGCGGAAACACAAGGACAAAACAATGCATGGGTGACATTTTCAATAACATTGGAAAGTGCTTGATGTTCGCTTTTCTCAGGTCGAGTGGGCTGAAGTCGAAAACTGAGGGGTTCATCATGGTTTGCCAGGATGGTGTCTTCAAGACCTGAGTCTACCGCAGTAACGTGATGGGTATAGAGGTTCTCGATACAAGGTGCAGGGCCTGCCGCGAGGCGCCCGAGACCCTAGTGCACTTGCTACCAGCATGTCTAGCATATGCGGTGTCGGCCCATATCCATCGACATAATGTGGCTCTAAGAGTGCTATATTACCATCTACGGCACTCTTAGGGTATTGACGGGACAACTATGTTGCCCTACGCTCCGGGGGATATTGAATCTGTTGTAGGGAACGAGAAGTGCCGAATTTATTGGAACTATTCGTTCCTGACCCTCAGGCTCATACAAGCTAATAAGCCGCTCCTGGCGAGACGAATATCGTCAGAAAAGGAGGGGAAAAACGGATTTAATATCGAGATTTTATCTTCGAACTCCGGAGACTCTATCCAGATCACTCTGTCAAGATGGTTGTGAACACTTGATCATAACTATATAGTCAATGGGCATACTTGATGACTGGCTATGAATCAAATAATCTAAAGTAACAGTTCGTTCAGGAAAGTCTGAACTCCCTACACTGTAGGTTGATGGGCTGACACCCATCAAGAAACAACTACTCCCCTGGCTAATACCACAAAGGGCATTGGATAATATCTGACAGGTATCAGTGCAGGATTTTTCAATGAAGTTATTCCTGCGTATGCTGTTGGCGATACAATTGCCGCAATAAATTTTCAATCATTGGAACACACTTTCAGACCAGTTTCGGGCTGCAATTGATAAGTGTGTTTCAATAATTGATTGTTCATGATAGTTGGCTTGAAATGTAGATTCCTCTGGATGAAGCTATGAATGGATTGAAACCTCAATTATAACTTTCAATTAAGGCGAACTAAAAAGTTGCGAAATGGTGCTTGGGAACCAGACTATAGGCCCGCAGACTACGGGCTAGTATTTTGTGAGATATTTTTCAAGTTATTGATGTTTTATAGTATTTTATCATCGATTAATGATCATCGGGCCTTAATTAAGCCTGTATAGATAATATCAGAGCCAGAAAGATAATTATATTCTATTCATTAGCTGAAAGTGTCAGTAGTCATGTAACATATTTTTCAATTGGAAACTTGCTCAATAAATATACCGAGTGGACAAGTAATCAAGTTGAATTGACTGGTCACGCACCGGTCATTACATTACTTTTTGACCAAATATCCATTATACGTACGACAAAATGAAATACTTGTATGTTCATCAGGAAAGAATTTGATATTCAGAAATGGGATATTCATACAAGGTCAGGGAACTAGGTGGAGTGGTATCACAAAATCATGAATAGATGAAATTCTTCTTGAAGCGCGTGTCGTTAACCAAGATGGCGCTGAACAGGAGTATATTTTGTCCACTGATGACGCCAACCTGGTCAGTGAAATATGCTTCAGAAAGAGTGTTGTAGTTCTGGTGTTTGGAAACGGTGTTTGTTTGTTTTGGGGTTATCCTATATACTACAAAGGTTTTAGTTCTATACAGTCTTACATTGAGTGCTTTTTATCTTTCGATTTAAATGAAACAAAATATGTGATATATCATCAAAATTTTTCATTCGTTTGAAAGACACATTGATGCCTTTATGTGCGAAATACAACATAGTGGCAAGTGGCTTTGGGATTTAAATACTGACATCACACACAATCAAATCACTATTGAAAAAGATACTGTGTTAGCAACACATGTCGTGATATATTTTTCAAATGAAGATTATGGAGATTGAATCGCAAGTTGTAGTTGTAGTTTATGAAATTACTAAATGAGTAGTACGCTTATTCAATTCAATTTCGTCATTTATTGATTTCAGTTGCAATTAAGTACTTTACTTCAATTACAACAAATTTGTCAAATGTATCTTTTACAAGATGGCCGTTATTAATTATCATAGTTTGTTAGTCCCTTTACCTTTCAGTTTTACAAAACAATGGCAAAACTACATGAATTCAACTTCAAATTGCTTTCACATCTACCATATTCGTAAGATTTGGCTCTCAGCAACTACTGGCTAAAACTGGGACCTATTTTGAGGGGAAAAATATAAATCGTTTCACAAAAGTGCTATTGAAATGTTATAGCGGCGCTGAAATGATCGTGTCGCTTTCGATGGGTATGACGTAGATCAATATAGCCTATTTTTAACGAAAAAAAAATGCGTTTTCTCTTTAGACCTGGACTTTTCCAGCCCATGTCAGTTGTTCATTCCGTTATAAACCTACATGGAATTATACGCTGAGCTGTACATAAAACAATCAGAATCATTTCAAGCTACTTCAAATTGTATTCAAGCTGAAAGGCACAATTTGGTACTCAATAGATAGCTGTATTCAGTGTATTACATCACGAGTGGCCGTTATGGAAATATCTAATAATACTCTAGGAAAACCCTAGGACTTTCGTTTGAGAGTTATTTTGAAAGAATGCAATGGAATAATCAACTGTAATTCCTACGGAAAAATAACAGGTTCTTCAAATATCACAGCTGGTTAAAAGACATAGTTTGGATGGGTTGACGGTGATGCATTAGTTCTAGTTCTCTATTATCGTTATGCAGAACTTTTTCGTGAAAATTGAATGGATCATGAATCATTGTATTTCTGTGTGATAAAATGATTCAATAATGACTCCTGTGTCGATGGTAAAACGGCATACTAAGTTATCGTACTCATCCCAGTAGCTGATCTTCAGTTCAATCATCTTGCTGGCTCCGCCAAGGGCGTGACAATGTCTTGTCTTCAATTTTCTCCACCCTGACCCATTTTTCTGTTCCATTCTGATGCAGCCACCTGAAAGGATGATTTCAAAGTGAACAGTCGGTGGTTGACAATGTTTCTTCATCGATGTCAGACTTACATTGTCTAAATGGCGTTAACAGTGTCGAAACATGTGGAATAACGACTATGGTTTCTAATAACTAAAGAAGTCTCGCTATGTGTTTTTTCCCTTATTTTTACACTATTATTTCCTCATTTTGTTGTTTGTATATTATCAACATTTCACTTATTGTTCAACAGTATCATAAATGCATTCCTATTTGAGTGTACAGTAATGGACTTTTTACAAAATTTGTGTTATCATATTATTGAGTATCGTTCTCATTGTTTATTACCACTCATTTTATTACGTAACCAATTCCATTTTGATCCAGGCGTATTTTCATTTCTTCGGATATTTCATTTTTATTTCTTTAAAGATTTTGAATTTGTCGAAAGCGAATCTTTACATACACTCTGTAATTTGGAACAATTTCTTTTCAGTTTTCGTTTCTTGTATAAATTATCACAACTCCCCTTTGAAGATAATTTCTTTGTTTTCTAGTGGTAATATTCATTTGTATCGCTGTTTGTAGTGTAATCCATTGGAAAGGTATCTAAATTATTATGTTGTTATGCGTTGAACCCTGCGGTACATCACCTGGAACTTGTACTGTAATTGTACTCTAAGTCACTTATCAATCTGACCTTCAGTTTCTCTAGTTTATGATTCACTGAAAAATACTTATCAGTACTCATAGTGAAACGGTGGACCAATGAGTCCAATAAGTAAATGTGAAAGCCCTAAAAATATACGAATAGGTTCAATACCTTGGTCAATTAGTAGTTCAGCGTGGCTTTCTTGGAGGTTCTTGGAGTTCAAATTCAGAATGGATTTTTCATCATGGTAAACAGTTCTCCAAAATTTTCAAAGTTTTCAACAAACTTTTCCCATTAGGATCAAATGATTAAGATCGACAAGAACTCTTCAATTCAGTTCTCTATGATAGAACACTGAACTTTTGAGTGGAAATCTTACGCTGAAGTTTTTGAAAACGTTTTTTTCTGATTACTTCGTTTAGGAAAACGCGCATCGAGAAGAATGTTGCTATTTCGTTGTGTAGGAAACATTGTTTTTCTTTCAGATTCAGCTATCTCAGTAACAATATTGTCAATCCTAAGTGATGATTGATACTCTGTCATAACATTTAGGCGCCTATGGTACACGCAGAAGTAAGTTGAACCTTCCAACTTCATCACTAGTACCACTGAACCACGAACTGACTCAATGTCAGCATAATGTCTTTGAGCATACTATTAACCATTCTTCCTTCTGCTTGATTTATGGAAACATTTTTGAAGCGCTTTTTTTATCGATCATTTCAATACCAGTTTCGTTCACCTCGTAGATATATGTGGAAGATATATCATGGTGATTTGATCAATACGTCCAGTTTCTTATCCACTTCAATCTAATTTCAATTTTCAGTTGCATTATCTGCAACTGAAATTTCCTTCATACTTTCCCATTTCATTGTGGTTTTCTTTTGAATGAAAAGTGCAAATTTCTACAAATTTCTAAGTATACTTCTCAGGAGTTATCTGTTTAGTGTCGTCCCAGTCCTCGATGACCACCAATCTTGAATGTAGTATCCCCTACGAACATTTAGCCTCTCTTATTATTAATGGTCGACGTAAAGAAAGTTAGGTTATGATCTTCTATTTTGGATACTTTGAACACAACCTATCTGCTACCTACATATGCCACTAGTGTCTTATAATTGTCATGTATAACGGTCTTCTTTCTAGAACGTATTCTATCTATCTACATGTTGTCTCGTCGATTGATTTCCTTGTCTATGATTAGATACATGACTCCAAGGACCTTTCGTCGACTGAGCTTTCAATATTCAATATAAAAAGTTGAAAATATTTTCTTGTTCTCTCTTGCATCTTCTACTTTTCCCAGGACCCGATGTAAAGTACTTTCTGCTGTACATACCTACTATGTATGCATATTTATCTCGGTTCAATGTCTTGGTAGCCAGTGGTACATAGTATTGATGTTACACATTATTTGAAGCATCAACTCACTATAGAAAGTTCTTCAGAAAATATCAAATTTGTAATAGCTGACACTCTGGATACACGAATGCAAAGTTATTGGGCCATGGATTGATCAATAATCAAAATTATGGAAAATATTCTCTTCATCAGATTTTCTGTGCCTTCACTCAAACTCATTTGAATGCTAATCCATCTAACGGAACAGCTCACATACTGATCCGTTAAATGTCAGCTATGTATATATGTGTGTAATTATCATCTTCAGTATGCTTGATTTTGTTTCGCGAATAATTGGAAAAGCCTCCTTGAGTTATTCCCCAAATTTATTCAAATTATTCTATATATTTTCCAAACAGCGTACATGCATCACATTCCAAATATGAACTACTTGTAAGTCCATATTCATATAGGGCTACAGAAATTGCATTGAAAGTTCCGCATTGCACGAATTTATTTTGAAGTTGATGTAATATCAGAGTCAGAAGCATTTCACCGTGAACTTATTTAATTATATGTGGTATAAATTGAACCCGACCCCAATAAACCGTGATTGAGTTAATGTCAGTTTTTCCTGGTTAACGGATCCAACAAAATAATGATAGATATAATGAGCTTTCACTCGGAATTCAATGATGAAAGTTTTGATAAACATAAATCTATGATTCTATGATTGTGAACAGTACAAAAAATCCTCTGTATATTTTTTAGCTGATACCGTCAGAGGTGACGAAAATGAAATTGAAAATGTCATTTGATCCTATGACGCATATTGAAGATCAGAATTATTCTCATCAGTAAATTTTCAAATGAGGCACTCACAATTTATTGATTGTTGAAGAAGCTAGTAAATCTGAAAATTGAAAAGTTGTATCTCGTGAACTTGAACATTTTTTTGAAAGGGACTACTCTGTTTTGTATATATAAAAATAACTGAAATATTCAGTCCAATATATCTCACAAATATTGGGCAAAAGGAAAAGTTAAACATTGAAAGACATGTGCGTGTTACAGTGATATTTCGGTCTCATCAATCGGGACAACTTCTCTAGCTAGACGACACTGAATGTTTTCGTTGAAATTCATGGAACTCCAAGTTTTTTAACCACTTCGACCATTTTGCGTGTAGTTCTTGATTATTTTTTAATTTCTTTTCGTATCAGAGCGGTTTCCAGTCTAACGCGTGTTTCTTTAATGTTGATTGTATTACACAAGGGCATACAGGTTGCACGCAATCTGGTACAATATCTGAATAAACTCACTTCCCAATTATTACAACTTTATTATCGACAGGCACATGATGAAAATATATATTTTCAGTGATTTATGCCGCTTTCCCTATCATCAAAGAGTACTATTTTCGTGGAAAATACTTTTTCATGAATAATTTAGTTATTTTCGAAGAGAACGAGAGGTGACCGTATTATTATTACAGGAAAATAATACGATTTGGTTGAAATGGAAGGTTATAAGGCAAACTGGCATTTCAGCGTGTGAAAATTGTTGTTAATTATTGAAACATGGAACGAACCAACGTAACGGAAGTTTTTCCCGATCATACTATAAAGAATGGGATATACAGAGGATTTATTTCGAAAGATATTGGGTTGTTTCCAAACTTTCGTCCGTTTCAATATTATGTGTTTTGTAGTTCTCCATCCCAAAGAATATATATTCTACACTGATCATTGATGCTCTCACTGATCACAGCTCATTACTGTATGATGAATTTAGGCGATAATTGGCAAATTTTCCTTCAAAAATTGAAATTGAAGAAGAGCGTGATGAAATAGCCCGAAAAATCAACCAGGCATTCGGCATAGTGTTAATGAACGCAGTATACAACGTTGGTTTTTAAAAATTTAGTTCCGGGGATTTTAGCTTCGAAGATGAGCCCCAAAGTGATCGACCTACAGTAATCCAGGACGAGAATTTAAGGACCCTGGTGGAGTTTGACCCATCACAAATGGTGCGTGAGTCAACGCCAGAATTTTTTTAGGCGCCAGCTTCCCAGGGTCGCCCAAGGTGATCCTGGCAAGATTGCATCCTTTCACTCCATCCCATCTCTTTAGAGATTGAGCACGGGTATAACATTCGGCTGATTCCGCAATTGTCGAAGTCATCAGGCCGTAGGTGCCATTGGGTCCTAAAATTCTTAGTTCAACCCACTTCAGGATAATGCGATATTTGATGGTTTGAAACGTATTGTAAAGGTTGAAAGGTTCGATTTGAGCGGTTACCAGAAATGGTCGAAGTCATTTCTTCTGTGCTTATGCGCAACTGGAAAAATTCTATCTTGAAATCGATGGAATGTACCGAAAATTGCATCGGCAGCAGCCAGCACTTGTCAACAGAATAGGTCCGAGCTCCACGACAATGATCAACCGAACCTTTCACAAATATATGTCCAAAAATTTAAACGAATTGGGCGTCAAAGTTCTGCATCACCCACCATAATTTCCAGAGCAAAACTCTTGAAACAACCGAATATCAAATCAAACAACCTACGACCTATAAACAGTCACTGCCATTTACGTTTTCTCATATTTTGGAATTCATCGCGACATAAATATTTATACTGGAAATTTCCAGCTTCAATAATATTTTCTTACTTACTGTTTACATTCTCAGAGCTCGACACGCATTGCTTTCATCTTTCAATGATAAAGATGCCTCATGTTGTTTATATTCACGAATAATAGCAAGACGCCATCGGCGGCAATATGTCTGTTGAACAACAGGAAGTTGAAGGGCTGTTAGCACATGGTGGATTCTTTAGATTATTTGCTGAGGGTTAGGTATCTGATCTTGAAAATGCAAAAAAACAATGATACAAATTCATGTCAATACCTCCTTGAAAATTACAGATGTGTGTGTGTGTCTTCAATATTCACAATTTCATTTGTTTGACAACGTCAAATATTCCAGGATCACTGACGTCAACTTTTTTAATTGGCGAGTTTAAACATTATTTGCAGTGAGAATTATTGTCTGACAAAAAATTGTGTTCGAAATATCCTAATGCCTGTCTATCTGCGTGATATCTATATGAGTATCTAATAATCAACGTTTCCAAAATAGTCCAGTACGAATCGGCGCATGAGTTCGAAAAACTATTTCACCCTAATTCGGCCGAGTATCGGCCGATTCCATCAAATGATCTCATAGGTATTTCTAATAGTTTTAAATAGCTATGAACATCAAATTATAATGAGTTGAAGAAAAGTCACAATTCATTTCATCAACTTGCACACCGATTTTTTTTTAGAATCACTGCTTCAAACATTTTTCAACTGAGTGTCTTCGTGTGCTATCTGTTATCAACTGGAGTTATGGTGGTGAAAAATAGACTTGTTGGTTTTGAAAAAACATATTTATCTACGCTCATTTGAGAAATAGATGATATTCATACCGTATAATTCATGTATTACGCAGAGACAATTATCAATGTTGAGAACAATACACTCAAGTTGAATAATTAGTTGTTTCATTTCCTTGATTTAATGTGATTAGTCGTTATAAAACTAACATGAGAGAAACTGATGGTGAATAAAGATATGACCGAGTATAGAAAATAAGCACAAAAAACCAAAAATATGTGTGATATATATGTGTTTGAGGTGAATTGATAATATAATAATAATAATAATAATAATAATAATAATGAGGTTTATTTGGATAAAATTCAACATTATATCTTATAAACTATGTAAAACACATAAACAAGGAGAGAAACCGCAAAGCCATTGGCTGTCCGCGGTGAAGGTGGTTTATTAATAGTTATTTTTTTCTTAAGTATTTTAAATTCAAATTATGTAATACAATGTAGGTTGCAAATTTTTAACATAGATAAAATTGATGCAGTGAAATTTGTAAATCAAGATAAAAATATAACAATAGTGAATATAAATCATTACAATACTAAAGGCATATTCTAAATAATATAAAACTGGAAATATGATGAAGGTAATGTTCATTTTATTTTTTTAATAGTGTTATGAGCATAGTATTCAGCAATTTTATGAAATCATGACTTCTACTTTTGTATCTGTTGGAAACAGATACATCGGAACAAAAATAATGTCTCTAGACGCGCGATTTACTACTTGAGTTAGCATCATCAGGAGATGACTGAAACTATTTGTAACGGCTCTATCAATATTTTTATCTACAAGCATATATTTTTTGAATGCAAATAAAGACATCAATATAGAAGTTAGAAGTTGTTTCACTCATCTCCTGATAATAACTTGGTTAGCGAAAGGCGCGTTGAGACACAGTTTTTTTTTGTTTTGGGCAGGGAAACGTTTTTTAGAACATTCGTTTCCTCCGGAAGTTTCAAATTTCACCCATCAAATCAACTTTCAACAAAATCGTCATTTTCTTCTTTATTATACATTCCATAATGTAGGAAAGCCCTCACCTCACGATTTGCAGTTAGAGTAAAGGACCGAAGTGAATTTCTGCAGACCAGACCTGGTTGCAGCGTCTCTCAACACTGTGACAGGAAGGAATCCAAATAAACTTATAATCTGGTAGACATGTATCATACAGAAATGGGATGTTTATTATTATTAGCCTTATCTTTATCGTTTGTTTGGAAAGACAGATGTGTATGTATTTCATTGTGACTACGCTATAAAAAAAATATGGTCCGTCTGAATATCTGAATTTCCCCGACTCGTAGAAAACATAAGGAACATAAGCGTTTTCAGATATAAATATCTTATAAAGTTACAGATGGAAACATATTGTATCGATCTTGAAGTAGATGGAATAAAAAATGAATGTTGAACCAATAAATATTTTTAATATATTCATGAAAGTCATACATGTTGTGTATAAAATGTACGAAATTTGAGAATTGAAATCGACTAGAATATTTTAAATGCTAACAATGAAGAATCGACTTTATTTCGTTCTTCTTGGCTCACTCTGTATACTCCAATGAAATGAAATAATGTAGGAGCACACATTCATTATTGTACATAAGTCAAACCCTGATATTCCGTTTCGGATTACATTATACCCTTTGCTGATTATCGCTCAAGTGGGAACAGTTGAGTTTTTCTCAATTTATTATTGTATCAGTGATAAATTGATTTGAAGCAGGTCTCAGCCAGCAATTTCAAATCACAAAAAAATGTTGAACGGTTTTATGATGTAGATAATGTACTGGAAACTAAAGATAATTCGGAGATCCTAGATAGCAGTCGTCACATCACTCTCCACTGCAATCAGATGACAA
The DNA here is from genome assembly GCA_015342105.1 of Leptinotarsa texana. Taxonomy (NCBI): domain Eukaryota; kingdom Metazoa; phylum Arthropoda; class Insecta; order Coleoptera; family Chrysomelidae; genus Leptinotarsa; species Leptinotarsa texana. Next base: position 1,450 of record WOGN01000867.1, on the reverse strand, counting down.
AAAGTGAAATCATTGGACGTGGCGTAACCAGAGTAAATATAAAATAAGACGCCCAACGATTTTATTATTATTTAATCTGATTCATACCGTAGATTGCTAAATTTTAGTACATAATCTACATTATTATTATCTTTTTCAAACTGTACTACTATTCTAGTATTCAAACCCTGTCATTTGATTTACCTATTAATTTATTCAAAATTTTGGATACAAATAGGTTAATACCCAGAGAAGGATCCACTGATAGTATTTGTGCTTACGGAGATACACGGCGTCAACAAGTACAAGAAAAAATAAAAATTAATGAAATTTCGTACATACTTACCAATTATCCATTATTTTTGCTATGAGTTGAATATTCTTTTCATAGTTATTTGAAAGGAATTCAACGTGATAGAGAAAACATTTACGTTACTACAATATTTGTTGGAAGAATTACACATTCTAGTACCTGGGGAGTTTTTGTCCAAATTTGTGTTGAAATTCGGACTGGCAAGTAATTTTCTGTTTCTGGTCTTCTTATGAGGGACGTAATAAAAAATTATTGAAACTAAAATTGGCTGAGTCATAACAGTTTGTTATAATTTTATAAATGAAAACTAAGTCGGCTATATATTATTCTTCTTTGTTCTAGAAGCTGTATTTTATAGTGGCAAATTGATGAACATATTGAGGTGGTTGTGAAACAATATTCAATGCACCATTTTGTAGTAGCAGTCATCTTGGATTCACAATGATACCGAATTGTATTCTCATCAAAACTAAATGTGTTCATCGAATTTCAGATCAATTTGTCAACAGAAAGTGGGTCAAACTTCAATTACTGATTTGACCCAAGCAAACAACAAACAGGGCAAGTTAAATAAAATCGTTTATATGAAAATAGAATACCTATTTTTTTTTGAGATCACGTTCTTGTTATTCCATTACCATTTTGTTGTGAACCAACTTGTCGCCAGACAACCAGTTAAAATACGCTATACTTTGTAAGACACAAGAATAAAACAATTTGAAGATAATAAGAATGTCGGAATCGTCCATCTATAATCCTAATGCCGATCAATGGATAGTTTTGGAAGAAGTTCACTCAGATTTACGGCAATGCCTATTTTTGCAAGATAATGAACAAGTTCACACATATGTATTTTATAGTAATATAAGCTAGGTTTAAGGAAAAAATATATAAAATAAAATAAAAAAATCGTAAAAATAATGAATTACCATATTTTCACAGTCTTTTTGAATGTTTTCAAAGAAGAATTAAAAAATTCTAAATCTACATTGTATATATTAACAAATCTCAAAATTCTACTTACTGATTCATTCCGGCCATAGTTGGTGCGACAAAAGTGTACTTTGAAGATATCCAAATTTCTTGGTCTCCTTGAATTCAAGTTTCGGGGAATTGATGCTACCATTGATTATTTCATGCATTAGTGTGAAATCATTT
>WOGN01000866.1:0-21742 GCA_015342105.1 Leptinotarsa texana | reverse complement strand
TATGATAGTCAACATTGCAGTCCTCAAGTTTTTTCCACATAATTTCAAAGAATTTGGAACCCATCCTTTACATCCTCCGGAAAGCACAATGATTAGTCGCCATCCTTTTTTGCAGGCATGTTAGGCCTACACATTCTCTTTCGTAACTGTGTCGTAAGTGTTATACCAAATTTCGTCCAAATAGAAAATTTGCCGTTGTTCTTCTCTATATTTGGTTATTTGTTCTAAGTATTTTTTACGCAATTCCACTATTCTTCTGCTTTCGATAACTGCTTGACGTTTGTTTATTATTTTAAATTTAAATCCTAGTTTCTTTATCCAATTCTGAAGGGTTTTGTCACAGCAGCTCACGTTATAACCGATAGTATTCAATTTGTTCCATATAATTTTAATTGTAGAAATCTCACTGCTTTTGTAACAGTCGTATATTGTTTTTCTAAATTATTTTATTAAACATCTAAGGTTTTGATAATCCCGTATTACATCGCATCTTGCGTTCATAAGGTTTGTTTTTGACTATTTTAGTATAATTGAGAAAGGAATTTTGGTCAAATCTGATGTTGTTTGTAATAGTTTGTTTCCCTCGAAACCAAACTTGAGATGTAGATTCCTATTTACATTGAAACTATTGGAATAACTACACAGGAAAAAGTCTCATAACGCAGACTGTTTGTATTTACTTGTATTAGTACTTGACCAAAATTACCACAACAAAAAAATGCAACACTATACCATAAAAATCTATATTTCGAATAGAAATTCGAAATATTCACCTCTTCCACGAGATGTTACTACTCAAACGGCCCTGTTGTTTTGGGTAGGTTTGTCTTGCACTGTTGAGGATTCAAAATCCTGAACTAGAATATGGGTGATCACTCAAATGATTTCAGTTAGGTGGAAATGCTGGACGAACGAGAAATATATGTGAAAAACAAATATCTGTCGAATGCAATCTAATGTACGACGTGGTATTAGCCAAGTTAATGAAGAAACGTAAATTTCGGTAATATCTTCGTGAATCTTCCGACTTTTTGAGTAGACAATGAGTGAAGAAAAAAGAAATGACACGTTCTATGTTTTTATCACTTTTATTTGTTACTGCAGTTTCGTCCTATAAGGACATTTTCAAACTTATACAATACAAGTATATGTTTGAAAATGTTTTTATAGGACGAAACTGCAATAAAGTTTGTTACAAATGAAAGTGGCAAAAAAACATAGAAAGTTTCAATTCTCTTTTCTTCATATGATTTTCTATCTCTAAAGTCTGAAGTCAAAATGATGGAGACTGAAAATTCTGGTGTTACTAAATTACAAGCTAGTGAAACTTCTTCAGTTTGTATCGTTGGACCATAGGCGTAACATATCAGATGTATTTATCCTTTAAGAGAATAAACTGTTCCCAGAACTCTCCTCTATGTCGATGTGTCAAACTGGGTAATTCTTTTGCAACATACTACGATATTTTCAATACATCGTTGCTTACGGCAAAAAAAATTGAAAACTTATTTTTATAAATTATAATTCATTAATACATTTAGTCTATAATCACTGATCAGTTTTTATTGTTATTGTGGATTTTTCTGTTTGTATCCCGAATAAATAAATAAATGAATAAATAAACGAACTCAACAAATGTACCCCTATATTTGGACTTAAGAAATAATAGAGTTAATTTTTAGTTTGAATAATCTCCAGATGACTTGGTTGGCGTCAAGAAGAGTATTACGGTTCTTGTATGTGGAAGTATAGTTTTTCTGCATCGCAAAAAACTCAAAATCGTCTCCACAATTTATTATCACGAATGTTAGAACGGCGAAACCATCAATCAGTACATGTTTCAAACCTATATAGGTTCGTTATCAGCTAATTATTTAAAACTTATGGAGAAGATAATTTTATAATGGAAAAAAAAATTATCACATAATTAGCTGACGATGAACCTATATAGGTTCAAAAAATGTACTGATTGATGGTTTTACCGTTCTAACATCTCAGGGTGATAATAAATTGTAGAGACGACTTTAAGTTTTCCTGCATCGTGAAGCTACTACACTCCACTTCGAGATATAATTACTTCTACCATAGGTTAGTATAGTTTGTGTTGAATGTTGTTAAAAAAGCGTTGAAACGAGTTGTTCCGTTGACAAGCTGTCTTCCTCAACTGAAAAGTCGAAGATTGTGCTACGTAAGGATTAACGAGGTCTGAACATTCAACGTGTAGTTACTAGTAGGTCAGATGATACACAGAGAACATCCATCATCCCAGAGTTGGGATCAAACCAACGTTCACAAACCAGTTACCATCTGAGCAACCGGACATCATTGTGCAGCAGACATGTTTTTCAGATAGTTCATAAAGTATATTCAGTGATTTTCGACACAAAAGCTAACGGAACTGCACACCTTACCTCAGCAAACCAAGAAGCCGTGAGAATTTTTTCATTCCTGGTCAATAACCTTCGTCATCAATGATAAAGCAAGTGCTAAATATAACTCGCACAACATTCAACTTCACACTGAAACTATATCTCATCATGAATATTCATGAATACACAACAATAACGTAGAGAATACGTGTACAAATAAAACGATGATAAGTTTTATTTTATCGTAAAGAACATTACCATAAAGTATACAAATGCAAAATATTTTTGAATTTAAATGAAAAGTGACTTGTAATCTACTAGCCGATACATAATAAAGAGATGATTTTTCATCTTTCCATTCTAGAATTACGAGTCGACTTTTATGTTGTGACCTTGACTGTTAATTACAGTAAATTAAACCATTTAATGGTGTGATAAACTATAATAACACCAATTTGAGAAGCGATAAATTCAGAACATCTAATTTACTTTTATTTGCATGTCATTTGAGAGCTGTGAATTTAAAACAGGAGAATTTGTATTCTGAAATAAATTCAAGCTTCTTGAATACCAAAATATTTGTTTGGACACGACACATGCACTACAGGAAAATCGTTGAGGCGCTCCATGAGCGTTGCCAGTACGAATATAGCGATTCACATGGGATTTGAACCGCTGTAGATTGAATCCATTTGGAAAAACGTTCTCAGGAAGTTTATTCCACATAAACGCAGTTCTCCAAATGAAAGAGTTATTAAACAGTGCAGTTCGAGATGTGCTGAGTTGAACCTCAGCAGCAGCCATAGTCGTCGCGTATTTGTGATATGTACCGCTCTTGGTGGAATCAAATGTGCCAAGTTACGTGAACACTTCCGTGAAAGTATCTATAGAAGAGAGACAAATCGACAACCTTTCTTCGATGTTCCAGACTATCAAGGTTGCAAGTGATGAGGCTGGTCTCCGACGAGGCATTTGGACATCGCAACCGATTCCAGGACATCGCAACCAATGTCCTGGAATTCAAATGAAATGACGAAAGACGTGTGCTGTCGTCAGCAAAGCAATATTTTGAATTCTTCGTTTTTTCCCAATAAGTCGTTGATATACAATGAAAAAAAAGGTTGAAGGCAATATGGATCCCTGGGGAACATCAGCGTTGATGGTAAAAGTATTCGAGATATACCCATCGACAGCCAACTGCAGGGAATGTTATTTCAGGAAGCTGGAGAGTTTACGAAAAAATGATCCGACAAGCCATAGCATCAAAGTTTGGCCAGCAAATCCTTATGCTTCACACGTCAAAGGTCTTAGAAATATCAAGCGCAGCATCTCTTGACTCTCCATGTTTCTCGATTGCGTTATTCCAAATATGAGTTACATACGATTGGAGCCATAGCCGAAAGCAATATATCAATTTATCCGTATGATTTACAGAAACATTTCTTAGACAAACGATCCTCGCAATAGAGGGACACCTCTTTCAACAGAAAGTAGAAGATATTATTTGAACCAACTGTTTTATTGCATTTTAAAATATTCACCAAACCCATTCTCGAAACAGTTTTTCTATTGTGGTTCTGGAAGATTTCAACAACTTCTTTAGATGACAATAACTGTTGCAACATTTTTTTAATGAGAGGTACTCAAAAGTCGTTAAGCACTTTCTATAACAAATTTTTGGGAGTACAGAATGAATAGTAGTGATTTACGTGTAACTCAATGTTCATATTTTCAAAAGGAGTTGATTCTGACAATTTTTTCAACCAGCTTGTATCTGAAAGAAACATGTGTCTACGAACGAACGATCTTTATGGGATTCGGTTCACTTGGAAACACCATAATAAAATATATACATGTTTCCTTGCCTATAACAAAGTTGTATGTGGTTTCTGTAGTTCTCAAGTATTTTTTCCTTACACCAATTCACGAAAGCATTCATTAATCGTCGTTATAATTATTCGAAATTTTCCAAGAAAAAAACATTTTTGCACATCACTATTTGCGCGAAATCGAATGTATTGCAGTCTGTGATATAACAAGTGGCATATTTCATGGTCTATTATGATCTACCAAATTTTCTTCCTCTTTGAATTGAATTACTAATGGGCACACAATCACTACGAATTCTAGTGGGACTGCATTACTGAAAGTTAAAAAAAAATCTAGATAAATTTATCAATTCACGCCATTCTTAACTTCGTCAAAAATAACCATTATTTTCCACAGTTGCTTTTTCCAAACAATCATTTTCAACTATACTCTGTCTATCTAAGCAATGGAGTGCTCCAAAACATTATGATTCAATGTGCATTTAATTTATACAGAGTTGCACTAAGGAACGACCAAAATTGTATTTCATTTATTTTAATAATATGCGGCTGGGTATAGGTAATTTTTTTAGTTGGAGTGTAGGAACACAGTTTCTTCAGCCATATCAGAACTCGACATTTAAAAAATTTTAAACTTTAAAATAACGTAATGTACACACCACAGCATTGAAACGTAACTGACCATCCCGACACTGTAACAATGAATTCCGCCAGCCGATTGCAGTCAAATCTGATTTGCCAGTGTAATGAAGCCTATTTATTTTACCCAATAGATGCAAATTTGCGTGGTGATCATGCTTTGATCACGCATCTATCTTTGTTTGGATTACTTTATTTGTTGGATGGATATAGTTCAACAACGCTATTGAATTGTAAAATGTCACTTAATCTGAAGGTAATAAAAGGCGAATTATGTGAATATCCTGATACATGTTGTTTTATTTTCCCCCAGATAAAGTAGTAATCAATTCCAAGATGTATCTTTTGAGCTATTCAGAAAATTATAGGTGAAAAAGTAAATTTTTCCATGTAAAAATGTTAATTGTTGAGCTAGAACAATGCATATGTGTGTTGAAGCCTGCAGTTTTCTTTTGGGACCTCAGTATTACATTACATTCCATGGTGTTTATCTTTTGAACACGCTGAGTGTGTTTTATACATTTCATTATTTTTGCACCCCCAAAGGAAAGAAGTCAAAGGGTATCATATCTGGTTACTGTGGAGTCAGCTGCCCCTTCTTCCATTCTAGTGCATTGATTAGTCGTTTGAAATATATAAATGGTCTCTGAGAGATAGACACACTTTTTGGACCTGTCATAGACACAGAATATTGTATTAACAATCATAAAAATGACAACTTTGACCTTCGAATAACGGAACATATGACCGAATTGTCCAGGAAGAGTTTCATATGTAATGATATGTAATGTGAACATTTTCATGGGATATATGGTGCTGATAGTGAAAACATTTGTTCAAGGCAATCTTTAATTTTCCAATAACCCTGAACTATACAATTCATGAACAAATATTTGTTTATGAACTCTTATCTCAAAAAGTTGATAACAAATACTGAATCATACTCAATAACTGATAAGAAAGTTTAAAATATACAGTAAATACCAGTTTGGGAATTGAACTATATTCATTCATATATATTCATTTATAATTTTGGCTATAGTTACAGAATCCTAATTCTTTTATTTTATTTTAAAGTTAGAAAACACACAGGTGGTAGGTTAACGAAATTTCTTCATTATTTTAAAATAGATCTAATGAATAAATTTCAAAATCACAATTGTTGTATCGGTTATTCAAGGACTGATAACATTTGTATTGTTTTCAATGCGCAACGTTTAGTTATACCACCTTAATTATTAATAGACTGGCTTTTATATTTTACCTTGAAAAGTACGATATTTGTTACGAGCGATGGACAATGAAAGCATTGTTTGTCATTGAGTAAAATTTTCAAACTAGCAGTATTTGTGAAAAGTGATTTTGAACAATCGATCTTTTACTTGTATGATGTACTCCCATAAAATGTTCATTAAAGAACAATAATTCACAAAATCCATGTTGTGGGTCGTTAAATGATGTAAATATTGAGGTTAGCCCTGTTATAATGGTTTATTTTTCTTTATGAAAACATGAATGTGTTACCATAAACCTTCAGTTAGTTTTTGAACATGACATGACAATGTTGTAGTCAGTTTAGTGTTCTGTAAATGTTGTGTTAAAACTGATAGGTTTTCGCGAATAGTGATTAAAAAGGAAATTGCACAAAATTGATGGCTGGAAATACCGGTGTGGAAAATCATATCACGCTTGTTGATGCTCGCAACAATGAAAATTGAAAAATGAGAATATAAATAATCGTATAACAAGAAAATCACTGTTCGTCACTAACAACGGTTTGTATATTTTTCTGGTCAGTGTCTCAAACCGTTAGTCAATATTTAGCAAACCCTAAATGCGAATGGCAATTGTTGAACAATTTATTGCACATTCCATAGGGATTTTTCTTCTTCTTTTTCTTCTAGGGAGACCTCTGGAAATCAACCTGAACTCAAAAAGCAGTTGCTTTACTATATCAGTGTATGTTGTGAAGTGATACTAATTTAATTGTTGTTAAAGCTTTCCAGACTGTTCACTAAAATTGTTCCCTCACTTTCAGTAACACGTCAAACGTGTTCTTATTTTACATCAATAATCTATTGGAAAAGTTGACAACATATTTATCTCTTTCTTTCAACAAGAATATTTTTCTATAACAAAAATTTTGTACAACAAGAATTTTTATATCTGAATGAAATAATATAAAAAATTTTTTGCTTATACGAATATGATCACATAATTACGTAATAATGATCATAATGTTTATCAATCAAGGTGAACGCGATGATTGATGATGAACCAAGCACAAAATTACAAGACAAATTTTCAGTAGCAATTCTATTCCAACAAAAATCTATTTTGAAAGTTGGGAAGTGTCAACTTTCAAGTAGAGTCAAGTATCGACCAATTTAATCACGTTTCTTTAGTTAAATTATAATTATTAGAGATCAAAATGATTTTTGTTGGGTTCAGTGTTGAACCTCAGTAGGAAATAGTAAAATTATATATTAAACTGAAATTTACTTCTGAAATTTAAACATTTACAATGTATTTTCACAAATCGTCGTCCTCAAAAATGAGATTTTTTTATAATGTTCTGAGAATACACACAAAAAGTACATCTATTTTGAATCTTCAGAGATATTTCCTAAAAATGTTTATATCATTGATATGAAAGGAATTCGTTTCAAATTCCCGCTTTCCATTCCTCGGGCTAATATGAGCCTTCACTGTATACGCTCTCCATTTAATTCAAAACTAATTATGAAAAAAAGCAATTTCGTAACGAAATAGGATAGTTATATTACTTTTCCAACATCGCATAACGATTACATTATTTCGCGTTACCTAGCAGTATGCAGATCGTGATTGACTGAAAGTGGCAATTTTGAAAAAATACAATTTGCATAACCTTCTCGTGCAGATGAAGAATAGAAGATAGAATGAAAAAATGAAGAGCAATGCTTTTGAATTTGAATGGGAACATTGTCAAATCGAACATATTAGAACAATTTATGTGAGAAAAATAGTAAATAATATATTTGATGGCAAATACTATTTTTTTAATGCAGTTTTTTGCTTGTTTGTGTGGGAAAACCTACAACATTTTCACTTTCACTCAAAAATGTAGCAAACATGTAGCAATATACAGAGTTCGTTTGTATATACCAACTGGGTAACTCTTCAGATATGAATATATTTAAAAAAATAATAACATTTATTTTCATATTCAGAAGTCTAGATCAACCAAGACAAACAAAATTAAGAATCATATTATATAAACAGTTGAGAGTTCTGCAAACTTCCGTGAATTAATACTGAATCCAATTTCAACTTTATGATTTGCTATATCTTTTTTCAGTATATGTATTTCTACAATTTTTTCTGTTGCAGAATGTCTTTTTTTATTGGTATAGTGTTTCTAATAAATTTTCAATTTAATTTTTCAAATAACCCCTCAGAGAACTTCCTAATCATAAAATCAGGTTCATTCAAGAAAACGTGCAATATGACAACTATGAACTCCACATACATTTCATCGTTCAAAAGAACATAAGAAAAGGATAAATGATTCTTCATCCATTTTTCGCATCGAACGTTAATACTGAAACCTCTTGTATGAATTCAGAACTAGTCGATATTCATAAAGGATAAATTTGTGTTCATTGAGAATTCTCTGCACTGTATTTTCAGATAAATTTTAATTCTTAAAGGTCTCTTTCGGAGTTTTCATGGAAGGCTTCAAAATAGCCCAGAACAGCCAAATCCACAGCCCCGCTAATTATTAATTTTTAATTGCTGGTGTGCTAAAGAAAACACTCTGAGAATTTTTGTGATTTCGAACGATTACTGATTGACAGAACTCGATCAGGCTGATAATCGGCACAGTATGCTATTGCTGCTTACAAGATAATACTTCACCCTATCACGAGTGAGTGAATGGTATATTGTTGACAAGTAATAACGCGAAATTATCATCCAATCATATCTTCAAGAGTCAAAGTTCTCCTGGTGCTATTTGAAACCGAATTGTATCTGTGTTGCACAGCATTACTTTATTTTTTCAGGTACATTGGCTTCATCTCCAATAACAAGCTATAGAGTTATAGATTGATTTGAAAAAGTCTGTAGACACAAATCAGAATGTATTTTTTACCGAAATAAATGTGACTATCATCCATATATTATCTTCACACTTATCCATAGTTTCACACAGAAATTTCATTATTATATCTATGAAGAAGTTAATGTCCATGCCTTCGAAACATTAACTGATTGATATCGTAGCTGATGATATTAATTAGGTTATATATACCAATTGTTTAATTTATGATGCACTGTTTGGAACCTTTGGTGTAGTAATGAATATTACTGGAGTTTTTCCCCAACACCAAATCGTTATTTTTATACCTCGGCACGTGTTTCGATCACCAAGTGATCATCGTCAAAGAGTTTTAATCTTCCTCTTTAAAGATGATCACTTGGTGATCGAAATACGTGTCGAGGTGTAAAAATAACGATTTGGTGTTGGGGAAAAACTCCAGTAATATTAATTGCTTCAATGACAACAGAAAAAATGTATATTTTTTAACAATCGTTAGTCGATCTCATCAAGATTTCTTTACCTTAGATGAATTTTATGAGTTGACGGTAGCTTCATTGAACGAAAAAAAAAAAACCTAACAAAATTAAGGATAATAACGAACCTAAGATATATAATACATTGTTACAAATTTTCTTCTACGAAAGATCTAAATATATTAGATATAAATATTTCATAGAATCATCGATGAAGGATAATCAGTGATGTATCAATAATGAAAAAAGTTTATTTGCAAGTAGAATAGTGGTTTGATAATGCGATTTTGTAAACTCTCAAGTGGAAATATTACACTGAAGTGTGTTTTTTGAATACGTTACAATGGTTTTTCCTCAAGTATCGACAACATAAACATAAAAGCTTGCAGTGAATGGAATGGAAGCATTTATTGTTGACCAAAAATAAAATTAAACAAGAAGGTTTGGATTAAAACGAGTCTTATGTATAATCCAATCAACTACCACCGACACTTCTTTATATTTTTCTTTACATTTTTATTTTTCATTTTTTGTTAATAATAATTTAAAATATTTGTTTTTCAGCTTTTATTAATATTTAAATTTTTATTTGTTTGGTTGTGGCTTGTATGCTAATTCTTTGTAATTTCAGTTTTTTGTTTAATAAAATTGTTATTTTGGGTTAATATTATTAATTTTTTAATTGTGTTTTTCAGGGTTTTCAAATCAATTTATATCATACAGTTATCACCCGAAGACGATTGTGGATACTAACAATCGAAACATCGTGACAAAACTTGGTTTGAAATCTTTACATTTTCATTTTTAATTTTTTGTTAATAATAATTTTTAATTTTTGTTTTTCAGGTTTTATTATTATTTCAATTTTTATTTGTTCGGTTGTGGCTTGAATGTTAATTCTTTGTTATTTCAGTTTTTTGTTTAATAAAATTGTTATTTTCGGTTAATCTTATTAATTTTTCAATTGTGTTATTCAGGGTTTTCAATTTAATTTATATTATATTAGACAATGAAAGTCCGAACTGATGAAACACACCACGAAACATTCTAAACCACCTTCAAACAAACTAGCATATCAGTTGAACAAAACTGATTTTCAGAATTAAAACAGTTCAATTTGATTTGGCGACGACTTAAACAATCTCTCTGACGACATTTCACTAGTTTTTGCATTTCATTGGTTCGGAGTTTCATTGTCTAATATGATATAAATAAACATTATTTATTAAAACAACGATAAAAATAAAATGAAAACAACAATAAAAATTAACTGGCGCTCCGGGGCGACTTCATTGATTCCAGTGGCGCATTTGCTTTTTCAGCTGCAGGAAAATCCGGAAAAACTTGCAGCACCACATCATCTGAAGATCTTGATCTAACAATGTCCTATTTGATTTTCTATTGATTGGTTTCCTAGAAACGCTATAAGTACAACAGCCTACCTGATTAAGAATTCAAATTTCACATCGATAATTTTCTGACTACAACATATTGTAATAATATGTTTTGTCAATATTGAATCATCGTTTTTCCCGTCACAGAAATATATTGTGTATTATAAACGGGAATAATATTAGATTTTAGCCTCTCGGTTTTTTTGTCTCCCTCCGCTTCGCGTCGGAAGACAACACAACCTCGAACTTGAATTTATTACTTTTTTCCCTTGTATAATAATTAAGTATTTTACTTAGGTTAGGTTAGGTCTAAATTGGTTAGTTTGTATGATGAGTGGTCTTTCAGCTCAGATGAAGGCTCTGTCGAACTGTAAAAACCTGATTCGGTCTCCAGCCGGGGCAGGCACAAAGTATGTGCTCTGCTATTTCATCATTTTCTAAGCAGATGCGACACACAGTGTCTTCATTTCTTCATATGGCTATTCGAGGGACAGTTTTATACTTACTTGAATACCCAATAAACAAAAGAGACATTCTTTCATTTAATAATATTGGAAAGATTTCCAAACACGTTTCCGTTGGTTGCTTAAGAAATTGAAATTTCGACTGTCCAATATTCAATGATGAATATTCAGTTTCCCAAAACCCTCAAAGCATTATATTCCATATACTATGAACAGGTGGAATCTCAACCCAATGTATCGGAAGCAAGGCTTAATAACGCATTCCTGAAAATCGTGAGCATGCTTTTCATGTGGTCTCGCCGATTTTCAATAGTACCGAATAATGGGAAAATTTCATCGTCGGTCTTCTACACTGACCTACTCGCATTCGTGTCATACCTGGGTTTTTTATGGCCATTATCGATAAGGGTTTATTCGAGTCACACAAAAAACATAATCGATCCTTCAATAAATGAAAACTTTGTCGTTTGTTTGCAACAGAACATTTATTGATTCAAAGGTGTACTACTTCAAAAGCTCTGTACTCGTAAATAATATCTTGATTTCTTGTCGGTAGATGAACATTCAATATCCATGTCAAATGAAAATACAATCTCGGTACTGTGGATGTAATATAGACCAATTCGTCATAGAGATAGAGATAAAGAGATAGAGAGATACCCGAAACATCACCACCCTGCGGTCAGCAAATACCTCACCTCAATTTTTTTCAACGGCATGGGGGTCGAGTGATACATAATTTGAAAGTTCTTTATCCCTATATTATCTCTGTATTTTTTTCGAAATTGGTTTATTCGTTATTCAAGAAGACACAGAAAATTCACTGTCGTTCATTTCAATGAGAAAATCGACCACGAATAATATCAGTGGAAACAAAATCGACGGATGCATTGTTCAAAATACAGTCAACTCTCGAAAGCGTTCCGTACATTAGTCAAGATGTCCGGAGTCAGCAATCGGCATCCTCAAACAATTCCCAGTCGTAGTACCCACTGAAATAAGTCCATCGGTGTGAGATCAGGTGATCTAGCTCGTCACTTCACCAGACCCCTTCTGTCGTCCAAAAACTATCTGACCCGTGGTAGTGCATCATACTGTGGAATATTATTTCATTATCTACCAAATTGTCTTCATTTTCTCAAATTTGTGGAATTATAGTATCTAGACAGTTGCGTAATAGATTCAAGTGTGTATCTCCATTGAGATTACCTTCAATGACGTATGGTCCAACGATATGATTGCCAAGAATCCCAATTTTTGTGAAGTTTGTGAATGTGTTTTCATAACCAAATGAGGATTCACATCGCTCCAGTATGTCTAGAGACTTCACCATTCATCATGAAAGAATATTCGTATGAAAAACATGTATTGTAATGAAGAAAAGAGAAATGAAACGTTATACACCACTTTTATTCGTAACTATGATTACTGCAGTTTCGTCCTATAAGGACATTTTCAAACTTATACAAACTTAATGTATACAAACTATACAAACAAACTATATATTTGCAAAGTATACAAACTATATGTATAAAATTATACAAACTTGATGTATAAGTTTGAAAATGTCCTTATAGGATGAAACTGCAGTAACGTTAGTTACAAATGAAATTGGTAAAAAACATAGAAAGTTTCAATTCACCATCCATCAATTTATTAACATGTATTGTATAATAGGTTTAGGGTTTTGTTCAATTTCTAGCTGAACACCAAACACAACTGAAGTCGACGATGGAATGGAATTTGTAGGCTTACAAAATCCGAAAAACACTTATTGCTGATACACCAGACACTCTAGCTACGTCTCTAATAGATTGTCGAGTATCCATTTGTACATGTCCTAAAATTGCAACTTCAACTTCGTCATTTCTGACTGGACGGGATACTTCATGTTTTCTGTTGTGATTATAACCTGTAGTTCGAAACTTATCTATTAACTGTTTAATGTATTGATGACTCACTTTGTGGTCTGGATAATTCGTATCATAAATTCTTGCAGCAGCTTCAGCACATTCATTATTTCGATAATATTTCGAGTATGATTTCCTTATCAGAATTAGTCCCCCTAGAAATTAAAATTGATGTGTTCTTTGAAGTTTTCAATTACACGACCATTTCAAACTTCCCAGGGGGTTCAAGCTTTCATTGGAACGCCCTGTGTATGATGTGTTCACAATGTAATATGATTTGCAGCATGTAAATAATGTAGGTACATGTAATATTCCAAAACAAACTTTCTCGTATGTCATTCAAAGTGTTTCATAAAATAATTAACTTTTTTTCCATTTTCTAAATGGTGTCTTCAATATGGGGATGAAATAATGTTATTTTAGATAACTATAAATTTTTATATTCAAGTACTTTTCAATTTTCTGTTCGTGATGATATGGAAGTAAACCGACCCATTTCATCGTTTTGAACACATCAATAGTAATACTGATATTTCATTGGTTGAAAACATATGCATGATGAGAAAAATCTTCATATAATATTTCAGGAACATTTTTTTATGTGACGGATATAAATACAAAATTTGTAAGTTGATGAATGAGTAACTGAAATAATGAGTATTTTTTAACCTTGAAATATTGTTTTTTCAGTATGTCTTCAAAACAACATAATTTTGGATAATCGATATTGAATATTTGTGTATGTTCTTTTAGTAATGCTGTTCTCGATAACACTGCATACCTGTTCATTCATGTTTAGTATGAATATCCTCAAATAAATCTCAAGAAAGTCGCGATAAAACTTCAACTACTTCACACAATTCAAATGTTATCACATCACACACTATGATGACTTCAGAAACAAATTACAGTAGTTTTGTCAGTTCCACTTATTTCTTGGATAAATGTGTCTTCCTGCAGAAGTCATTTCCAAAGACACTGCAATAACCTAGTTGTAATATGAGAAGTCATTTACACTCTGAACGTTATCTCTCACAAGTCCCATTATTCTGGAAGAATAAATTGCTAGAATAATGTGAAATGACACGTAGATTTTCCAGTATATCATAAAAGGACTTCAAATTTAGCTTTTTCTTTACAATTTATCAATTTCCAGGGAAAATACCTCTATCTATAAATGATGAATGAAAATATAACAGAGAATTCCACATAGATATAAATCATTTACTGCGATGATCATTCTCAAAGATGATAATGTATCAGTAATTTCTTCGAAATACCCATAAGAACAATGTTGTTTTCTGTAATAATTTGTAGAAATCCTTTGTTGAGTGTTTTGTCTTATTCTCCTGGGTAAAATTTACTCTATGAATTATTTGCGTCCTCAGATGCAGTGCCTCACATTCCCATAATACATGATAGTTCTTTGGAAATTTTTGAGGAAACACGACAAAAAAACGGTTTTTAAACCCACCAAGAAGATACAGCGAAGCCTCAGATTGGCTTAAGACACAAGGGATCTGCTATCAGCAGCAGGGGTTTATCGCATACCGTGTACTTGTGGGAAGGTACACGTCGGAATCACCAAAAGATCCATGGAAACAAGGCTGAAGGAGTACGAAAGAAACTGTAGACTGGATCAAACGGCAGAACACAAACTCAGTGAAGGACACCATAGGAATATGTTTGAAAACATGGAACTCATTACCCCCGATCAGGTATACCATAGCCGACTCATACGGAAAGCATAAGAAGTCCACAAACACACGAATGATGTCAACAGAAAAAAAGGAGCTGTGAACATCAATCTAATATGGAATCCCATTCTGAGAAGTTCAAGAATAGCAAACTGCACGGAGGCGGGTAGAAGAGGGTCAACAGAAGTAATTGACCATTTACTAAATCCAGATTCAGGTATCATCACACCAGACTACCTGCATCAACATAAACACGCTTTACGTAATTTACGTAAACCAGGTACGGATATCAGCACACCAAACTACCTGAGCTTATGCAGCCGTAATATTCAGTCATCGAATATGATATTTCAAGGTGTATGAGCCTCTAAGGAAGCTAGCCACTCGTATGAGCGAAATGTCAGAAATTCCAAAAATGCACGGTCTTCACATCCGAAAAATGGTGACACTGAAACCTCGGTCGCAAAAACTTCAACCATTTCGTCAATACATGATGAGTTTTGCTTTGTCTGCAGCTGAGGTCTCCGTTATATTATTCACAAGATCTCTGAGTGAACAGAGTCCAGTGATTCTCCATGTAACTATTTTTGTGGTTAAAGACCCATATATGGGGTTGATGATTTATTGATCAAAACTAGAGCCCAAAATTAAAACACTCATCATTCAATATAGGACAACGGTGATTCATCAGTCCATTGAAGGACAAGCCTGATAAGTGATGATATCTTTTCTCATTGAGACGCCCGTGGGATCAACAAAAGACTCAAGTCACGACTATGAATGAGATATGAGGCGAGCAATTGCAAAGCTGAGATTCGACGTCGATCACCGATTGAGATTCATTTTCTCTTCATTAATGTAGCTTTCATTGTCAGGAAAGCAACTGAATGCACAGTTCGAAAACCAAGCTACTTCTACCCGAAATATGTCAGATGAAATATGCTAGTTGTTGAAGGACAAATCTGGGTAACAAAAAGCGATGACATCCACCCATATCGTTGAGTAGTCGACGTTAAAGCCTGTCTTTCCAATGGACCGCATCAGGAACTTCGTATATCTTCAATCCTAGAGGATTGAGTCTTCTGTGAATCTTATGGATGATGTTTTTATCCTTTCTTGATGATTAATGTCTAACATATATTTCTGAGTAGGTATACCGACACTTAGTATAGACTCAAACTGTTTCGGAATTTCAGTTGTTTATAACATTCTCACGCTAGTCTTGTCCTCAATTTTGGATTCATCAATACCACAATGCAGCCTTATTGTCTTTTAAAAAATTGATCTGCTCTCAATTCAATATTTCTTGCACAGTGTAAGATTACCTGAATGACGAATCTGTATAGTTCAAGTAAACATATAGTGCAACCTACCTTCCAACATCCCCCCTTTAATAATATAGTTAGGGAGCTGGCTAATTTCATTTTTGATTATTTAAGAATCACAATAACTATATAATTTCCACCATCAATATGGAAGTGTTCAATCTCCATATAATTATTTTCAACTAAAATTACTTTTTTAATCCTTTTTTGTCAGTCTTCTTCGGTAATATTAGATACTTTTTCTTTAATCAGCTCTATTACCTTCTTATCAAATTTTGGAAAATTATTTTTACGCCTGATGCTTTGTTTCAATTTTCCTAAATCAATGAATCATGAAACTCGGTTAGTAAAAATTATCCAATGAGTACCGCAAAGTCTACAGTCCATGTGGACTAGTTCGCTGCCGTTTCATTTCTATGTATTGGTTTTTCAGGACTTTGAGAATGCCGCCAACTTCAAGAGTGCACAATATCGTTTACTTAGACTATACTGACCAAGCAGGTCGTTAATTTCTCTCCACTCCCCATATTTCCGCTCTCGTCTCAAGTTCAGTTTTCGACACGTCTATTCACCAGGTGTTTCTTTCACGCATGCTTCTACTGATACTTGAATAAGGAGTAACCATTATAAGACATGCATTCTAGAGCGTATCACAAACAAATCTCTCTCGTCCTCTTTCTTCTTCCTTCCTGTCTCTTTCCTACTCGCCCCTTCAATATCAGTACGCCTGATGATATACTATTAGAATAACTATTTTTTGCTGGCTATAATACAAGTTTGCTTAGATAGCGGTAACTTTCATTGATTCGCATAGGCTAAATTAAATTTTACGGATATGCATCTATATATATTTTTCTTTTCCTCTGTTAAAAAAGAAGAATATGTATCTGCCTCATACCTGAATTGAATAAACTTCACTTACCATGTTCTTCTGTGTACTTTGGTGTCAGAGGTTCATTTCTTCATATATTCTGAAATTTGAACTTCAACTTGGTCCGATACCTTGTAGCTTCATGAATTTTTCTGGCTCAATTAGCCGACTTTGCCTCGGCCAATAGATTAATGTGTCTCCAATTGAGTTGCATGGTTACAAACATATGAGTCCTTCGTTTTTTGTCTTTGTTGTGATTTCATTCGTTTCACAATATCGTTCAATTACTTAACCTTTGTTTCTAATGCCTATATTTATTTTCAGAAACAAGCGATGTTAGTCCGTCAATTAGAAGAAGAATTACGAATGCGAATGAGGGGACCGAGCATAGAGCTGCAGCAGCAGATGGAGGCATTATATCAAGAAAACGAACATTTAACTAGAGAAATTACCATTTTACGAGATACTATAAAGGTAATTTTCGACATTGCTATTTGCATCTTCTGCATCTATTTGAGATCCAAACATTGCAGGATGCAGGATGGAGGGATACGAGATTTCCAGATTTTCCGTTCGAAATTGCAACTGCTTCATTTATATGAAGAAATAACAGACCAATATAATTAAATGCAACTAAAAATGGAGATTACTTTATATCAATCAATGAACAAACATGGTGGTCCATTCGAATAAGGGAATGAAATAGAATTTGGTGAAATGAATGAAAAGAACAAATCCAGTTTGATTGAGTACCCAAATATCTATTCACAACCATGAAAAAAATCTCTGTTCAACATTTTTTTGAATGTTTTAGACGTCATTTCACTACGTCCTACCTCTTTTAAATATGTTGAATTATTCAAAGAAGCAGGTTGAATTTAATATTGAAAAGAAGTACAGAGGTGTGAAGTCTAGTGATTTCGGAGGTCATTCAATGGCATGAAGTCGAGCTCCAACCTCTTGGTATAATACCTTATTCTCCATCAATTGATCGTTAATTTCAACAAGGTAAATAAAGTCTATTAACTTTTCAGAACACTGTAAATGTTCGTTGACGGAACCACGGAG
Organism: Leptinotarsa texana; assembly: GCA_015342105.1. Classification (NCBI taxonomy): domain Eukaryota; kingdom Metazoa; phylum Arthropoda; class Insecta; order Coleoptera; family Chrysomelidae; genus Leptinotarsa; species Leptinotarsa texana. The sequence continues at coordinate 3,619 of WOGN01000866.1, read as the reverse complement.
TGAAGGACAGAACGTATAGTCGAAAATTTGAGATTTTTCGAAATTGTTTTATCCATCGTATCTCAGAAGTCAATTAGGACAAATTTAGGATTTTTGAAATAGCGCTACGTGGAATTTCAGAAGTTGATTTCAATTTCATGGTACTTGAAAAAAAATCAGTTTAACATGTCCTGAAATTCCAATCTGTAGAGTCTAATTAGTTTAGTTTTGAAGATCCCAAAAAGTTCAGACTCATGTTAGCATGTTGTAGGGACTGCTAAAACACATAACTTTGCAACCAATGATGAATATCTATATAAACAACAAAAAAAACAAGCAGAATGTATATTCCCAGAAGAAGTGCAAATTGTTTATGATTATCCTAGTGCTCAACTGGAAAATGTGTCTGTTGTTCATGGTGGAGAGGTGTTGATGATTATATTGTTTTGCTATCTGAACTTCCACAGATTTTATAAATCATGTTTCAAATCTTATTTAATTGAATATTTCATTTCATCTTTCTGAGTAAATTGAGTAAATCACGTTTCTGTTGCTCGGTAATCAACATTGTTGAATAACAGAATCTTAGAGTGTTACTGACAATAAAGTATCTAATTACCGATAATGAAGAAGTTGCACAACATTAAAGGTGAACTTATCAAAATGTTCAATGAATGAGTGACTTTTTATGAAAAAATGTTATCCAAACTCAACGGAAACCAATATGATGAACTGAAACACTTTTCTTCAATAGAATTTGAAGAAAGGTTCAAAATATTGGTATGTTACACTTGAAAGAACTTGAATCGATTTTTGGACACCTTGTTCTCTGCAACGACAATCGAACAGAAATTTCAATAAATGAGGATCAAAAATTTTCCTGAATACGAAAATTGGAGTTTGAAGTGATAATTCAACAAATTTCGAAATTAAAATTGTTATTCAGCAAAATTTCCAGTTCTAGGTCAAAATTTCGAGAACAAAATTGTAGAATTTCTGATTTCATGTTTGAAATTCAAGAAAACTTCTGATTCAAAGTCCATTTTTAAAGAATTTCCGATCAATCAATATTGTGAACTCATACATTTTCTCAAAATTCCGAGTTTCACGTTGAAATTCAAAGAAATATTGACTTCAAAGTTGAAATGTATGCAAATATCAAACTTGAAGTAAGAATTTCAAATCGGAATTCAAAATCAAAGTAGGAAATGATGGAATTTTGAGTAGGAAATTGAAATATAACAAAATTTACAGTACAAAGTTGGAATTCAATGAAATTATGGGTTCAGAATAGTGAATTTTTGAAAAAACAACAAAATTTCGAATTCAAATCCGAATTTTTCAATATTTATAGATTGCAGTCAAAATATAATGTCAAATTGCGACTTTGAAATGAAAATTTTGTTGAATTCAAATTCATACTTTTAGTATGTGGCTCCTCAACGTCTCCGTACAGAACCACACTCCAGAGTAGAACCCTGAAAGGATCTCTACTCTAGAGTATGGTTCACCTGAAAATAACGTAATGAGAACAGAAACTTCCACCCTGCTCAACGATTAAACAATTCACACCTCTTCATCCCTCATCTTTTCCTTCGTCACGCCAAACACTTCGACCGCATAACACTCATGCTGAACTCCTTCTTCGCAGGAACTGGAGCTCCGGATAGAGACGCAAAAACAGACGCTGCAGGCTCGTGATGAGAGTATAAAAAAATTGTTGGAAATGCTTCAAAACAAAGGCATGGGTAAGTGGTTCTCTCCTGTTTAGACCCTTATCTCGCTTTTCCTTGCACATGTGTTCACTATTTCGGTGTTCTCTAGTCTATGATTTCATACATGGTAATGTACAGGGTGATTCATTTTTATTCGTCCCAACTAGGTTTTATATTATATATTATATGTCAAACTGTCGCTGCAAGTTTGTAAAGTATCGACAAAGCTGTCGATGTCAGAATTGGACATAATCACGCAGTTTACATTGAAAAAATTGTTTGTTTCCTGCTTTGCTCAGACTTAGTATCATGTGACTGGTTTCTCCTAATGAATGATGATTTATTAATGATAAACGTGAAATTTCTTGTAATATTTTGTAAAGAAATATTCTTATCTATTTCTCAGTTTCAAAAATACAGGTTGTTGCAAGTCAAAAAAATACAGTTTTTTATTCGAATAGGGATTATGAAATTCTCGTTTTATTCAATAAAAAAAACCTATCCATATGTTTTCAAAGAAGATTATATTTCTGCTATTTGGTAGAAGGTTTATCTATGAGAAAAATCGATCTAGCCAATTAGGGAAACAGTAAAATTCATCGTAGTAATTTCATATAAGAAATGGGAACGAAGAAGAAACAAATCATGAGTATTTTTTCACCGGCATCGACTACATTGGTCATTAGCCTCGTGTCCTGGGTAGGCAATGGTGATAACTCGCCGAGCCACCTAGGGGGCATCATGGCTATTCACTGACCGGTAGCCATGTATCGTTGCAGAATCATTCCAGCTTCAACTAGATAAATTCTCTCGAGAAAAATACCAGGTCGAGGTTGGTATAAATCATGATTGTTATTGAAAATTTCACTATATATTTTGAGATTCCAAAACATTTCCAGTTTTCGATGAACTTAGCAAGGGTGCATAGACTAGAAAGCCTGTGGGACTTTTAGTTATGGTTTTCAAATGATTTGAGGTGACAACTGATATCTCATAAAGAGTATTTCTGTATCTGCAAATTTATGTTTACAATTTTCTCAAAATCGTTAAATAAATCAACGTGTCAGTTCATTATCAGAATCTGAATCATTATACTAGTGTTGAAGTGGAGCAAAGATTCGCCAATGGAAAAGTCCAAAAATGCGTCAAGTTTATCTAGAGTGTTATCTCAACAGGTACTTATGATCACAGATGACCACTTATTGAGCAATTGCCTGGTGGCCGAAAGCTTTACAGAAAAGGGCCTTCTGGCTTACAGATACAAGTTTTTCTAGCTATCTGTGGTGCCATCAGTACCACACTGTCAGCCGTCATGGAGATCGCTCTGTAACTACCTCAGCTTCACATTTTTCTGGAGAGAGGCTATATGAATGACATATAGACTTGTGCACATCGCCAATTGCACAAAGCAATCTAATGCAGAGTACACTAGACTACTGGCTGACACTGAAAGTCACAGCATTCTGTCAACTACGAACTGGGGCAGAGGGGATTGGATCCTCCGGGAAAAGTAAATATCAAGAGAAGATAGCTGTTGGTTCAAAGATGGATCGAAAACACCGTAGGACTCTGGTGCATGTGTTTTCAGTTTCAGACTCAGGACAGAGATATCAACTTGCCTAGGGACCTATGCCACTGTATTTCGGAATTGTTTGCGGAGATCACACATAAGTCAATGAGAATTTTCTCGGACAGTGAAGTGGCGATGAAAACTGTTGTCTCCTACCTCGCAACGTCTGAGTTGGTACAGAACCAAAATCGAAATCAAAATCAAAATGTTTTTTATTTGCTATTCTCCATACAATTTTAAGTTTTTTTTCGTGGTATTTATAAAATATATACAATAAAAATAAGTATATACATATATACAAAATGTACACAAGGATTTCCCCTATGGAGTGGGACAGTGGGAAGGATTGGGATGG
>WOGN01000865.1:0-13579 GCA_015342105.1 Leptinotarsa texana | reverse complement strand
AAAAACTTCGAAAAAATTTTTAAAAAGAACTCCACGCAGCTAATTCAACATAACTTGAATTTTGATCAAACTGTTGATCACTTAGTAGTTTTCTAATTTGTGCTCTAGCAAATATACTTTCCTTGAGCTTTTGCATCACTGAACTTTGGAAAAACGTGTTTAAGATATTTGGCTAATGGTTTTACAAAATTTTTCATTAATCCCAATTTAATGTGTAATGGAGGTAACAAAATGTTTGGGGATCAACAAGAGATATATTCTTCACATTAGGTTAACCTGGAATATATTTATCTCTCGGAAGCCATTCTTTTACTTGATAATGGCTTTGTGTGGCCCTACTGATCCAAAGGCAAAGAAAACAGCAAAACTTCGTAAATCCGCCCTGAAGACCTAGTAACAGTCCTATGACTTTAGGTCACAACATAATTGTCACTTATACGTATTATAACTTTTTGCATTTAGTATAAGTGACATACTTTCGTTTGTTTCCTTCATGTCAACTGGATGTGCAAGAGGAATAGAGGGTGTTTTGTTACCATTATGGAGCAGAACGGCTTTTAAACTTGTTTTAGATGAATCTATAAATAGAAGTCATTCGTCCGGGTAATGTGCAAATTATAATTTTTCCATCTGACCATTGGGATTTACCCAAACACACGTTCTATTCTGCATAGTAAATAGAATAGCCGATGGTTACGGTTCCTAAATACTGTAACTTTGGTTTTAGAGGCTAGTAAATTCCAGTGTTGTAATCTATACCCTAACAGCATTCTCTGTGGACAAGTGAAAGTCTCGAAATAGGTCATTTAATTCAGTTTGTTTAATTTAATGGGGTGTTCTTTCTTCACTTTCGAAAAACTAAGGACCGTCTTTTTCTGAAACATCGGCTGTGTTGCCAGATTTTAAACAATTTCCTCAATTAAGGGGAAATGTCGTGTTCATTAAATTTTTGTGAAAAAATCTCAAAACTCAAAAATCGTTCATGTCAGAAAATTGTCACTAGCATTTACGCATGTAATGAATAAAAATCAACAAAGAACTGCCTTTGGCATTACAGTCGTAATTTGGCATCTAAACTAGTGTGATTTCTCTTGCAGCGAATGACGAATCGTCTGAAATAGAATATGAGAAGGCATAACACTGTAAACTGTAGCTCATAAGTTTCTTTTACATTTTCTCCAATCACCATTGTTTATGAAGTTTCTTTAAGGTATGTTTGTTCAGATTTTTCAACATTATAATAAACTTATGTATTTATAAAAATCAAAATAGGCAGTTTCAGAAATATCAAAATTTGTTAATAACAGTAGAAAACAGAGAAAAAAAGTTTTGAGCTTTCTACTACTCCATCTTGATACAAGAAAAGGATGGGTAAATCTTCCACAGAAAAGAAGGAAGTAATCAATTTGAAAATAAGTAACTCTGTACATGGATGTGTAGATCATGCAAAGAAGTAACTTTCAGACACAAACTGAAAGAAAGTCCTCCTGAAACAGCTACTTTTATATAAATATTGAATTACACGAAAGAAAAAAATTCTTTCGAAACAAATACTTTTATATGAACACTGAATTATACAGAAGATACTTTTCTCTACTCAGTCTGTATTTCAAACATTCGTTGTGATTAAAAATCGGATATCATTCACTGGTATACCAGTGAGGATGACAGTGTTCCATGTAAGTGCAATTTGTTACCATTCATTTAACGAAGAACTCATGTGAATGATATCTGATTTTTATTCCACAACGAATGTTTGAAATACAGACTGAGTAGAGAAAATTATCTTCTGTATAATTCATTGTTCATATAGAAATATCTGTTTCGAAAGAATTTTTTTCTTTCGGGTAATTCAATATTTATATGAAAGTAACTATTTCAGAAGGACTTTCTTTCGGTTCATGTCTGAAAGTTATTTCTTTGCATGTTCTACACATCCACGTGTAGAGTTACTTATTATCAAATTGATTACTTCCTTCCTTTCTGTGAAAGATTTCCCATCTTTTTTTTGTATCAAGATGGAGTAGTAGAAAGCCAAAAACTTTCTTTCCCAAAAAATTAATCACTCCTAAAAATATAACCCTTTCAATTCAAATAGAAAACTATAATCCTATATTTTCAAGTACTAACAAGTTTCAAAAACATTCATCATACATTTTGTATACGATGATCGCTTAAGTTTGCTAGCTATGAAACTTTGCGTGACTTTGTTAATCTTCAGATAGAGCAATAATTTATATTAAGGACTTTTGTATTCTTGTTTGCTGAAATTAGGATATTATTGAGTCAAAATATCACTGAAAGCTTCAAAAAAATATTGTTTCCTCGAAATAAAAATCAATTTCCGTGTCTGCCAAAAACCTCGAACCGGTAATGACGGAAAACCAGAAAGAGAATTGGTTTTTGTTCGGCAATTTGATGGCATATTGTTCTGCCATCAGCAGGAACGTGCGCGAACCCTTCTATGGTTTAATAAACAAAATTAAAATTACATTGGTGCGAAACAATCAAGCATGTAAAATAATTACTGAATCATGAAGGGAGGGAAGCGGGAAACAGTTTTACCAGAAATGTAATTATTTCCTGCGAGTATATATTAATTAATGTCTGTAGCAGTCGGCGACAGCAGGAGGTGGCAGGAACTATCAGGACCCCGTGTTCTAGAAATACTTCGACAGCTGGACACTTTCCTGATGACATGTATTAGATTAGGGTGAGAATCTCGACACTTGCAGGAATGGAAGGCTTTTCTGCTACTACTCTATTTTGCAGGATCGACACTGAACGCGAATTAAAAGTATTCTCGAGACTTCATCAGGGTTAGGTTTTTTCCACATTTGAAATGATGTTATCAATTCAACATTGGATGGGTATACGAGGGTCTATGTTTAAAAAAAACAGAAGATAGATGAGAGGAAACCGAAGACAAATTTCAATAATTCACTAGTTTATATCCATAGTGAAAATAATCCAAACACACTTCGTCACCTCATCGCATTTGAAAATGTTTACCGCAGTAGTAGTTGAAACGTGAGGCATAAACACCTGCACATGATGGCCAACAAACACGTATACTAGCTTCGACATAGATATCTATGGGGGTGGAAGTTCACACTTAATTATTATTGAGAAATTAATTAACATTGTGAACATTCGAATATAAACTAGTGTGACAGGGATAATTTGCGTGGGTTCTGGGTGATAGCAAATGTTTATCAGGATGCTTCAGTTTATTTACGATTGTCGGTAACGACTCCAAATACTGAAAATTTACCATTTCCAGTATTTGCCTTGCAATATTCAACAAATGAATTTCATTCCAAAGGGATGTTAGCTTGGTTCGCCGAAATTAAATTAATCGAAATTCACAGAAAGAGAATGAAAACAAATAACGAAAGGTCAAATAAAACGAAAAACAAAACAAAATATTCGTCGCCAATGCTGAATAGTAAACAATTATTTCACAGACGGTAAACTAGTACCATCTGGTGATAAATATCACAGGAAACTTTTATATGCTACACTAGAGTGAATTTTAAATTACGATATTTATCGGTTTCACCAGAAAGTCCAGAAAATAATGTCTTTTCACATGGATTTTCTCTAACCTCAAACTATTTTTAGACTTCTAAAAATATATTTTCCTGAAACGATTTTTTTTTCTATCAATATGATTTTACGTAGTCAGAGTTTCATCGATGAGTGGGCCAAGAAATTTCTTTGGCTTTGTATATTCGATGAGAGTCTGATCGAATGTTTTTGGATTTACAATTTGTTGAAAAATTTGCTGATTTCTGTGAATATAAGAAGGAAAGTATTTTTCCAATTCGTAATTTATAGATATATTCAGTTTTCAGAACGCAATGAATAAATTGAAAACAGTACAGGGCCTAGATCGGATCCTAGTGAAACACCATTAGTGATGTTCGATGAAAAACTCTGGGTATAATTCATTTGAACATGATGCTCTCTTAAAATTGAGAATGTATACTTTCAGAAGACATAGAGTTTTGGGAAAGAAAGTTTATGGTCTTAGTTTTTCCATCTTGATACAAAAAATATAAAAATTCTACATAGGAAGGAAATAGTCAATTTCATAAATTAACTCTATGGAAAATGATTATAGAAAGAAAACACAAACTGGAAAAAAAAGGCCTTTTCGAATCAGTTATCTTCATATAAACAGTAAATTACACGAAAGAAAAATACTTTTATATGAACGCTTAATTATATGAAAAATTTCATTTACATAGAACACTGTCATCTCCACTGCTAGACATCCGATGTTTCGCCGTAAAACAACTTGCTTTATTGGCTCTTCAGTAGCAAATTCGGATAACATTATAGAAAAAAAAACAGTCAATTTGTTCATAATTACTTTTTGTCACGATATGGGTGGAATCGACTAATGTCATCGATGACAGTACGTATCAAGTATCCCAAAAAATAATGCTTTCAAGAGTTTTTGATATTTCCGATCACAAATATTTAAGTTTTCTAGAGAAGTTAGATGGCATGCGCCTAATTTCTTTGTACATCTTTAAGACTTCACTCTATAAACTTTAACCGCTTCAATATTATGTCGGTGAGACCTTTGAAATGGATACTTAAAAAGTTTAAAGTCACGAACGGCTGGTATCAAGACGCTCGTTTTGATAAACCGACTTCAGAGGAAGTAAAATTATCTTGCAAATGACTGAATGCCAGTAATAATTTCTTCGCGTTTGTTTATTCGGCTTCAAATTTCTTGAGATGTATGAACTTAGTGGGTGGCATAGGAATAAATCGTATATTCACATGAAAGGAAAATTAAGTAGCCATCACTGAATTTTGAAACTCTCTCTATCTCTCCATTGAAACAAAAGTCATTAGTCATGAATTTTGGAACAATAAAACCTTGGCATGATAGCGAAATTCAAACACATTTATCCATAAAGTCTGTTATCTGTAGAAAATCTGTGAAAATCTGTTTTTCCGTTAACTAGCTCTCGTACCCCTATAAACGATAACTCTCAGAAGTCGAAACTTGAGCGAATTAAGGAATAACGCGGTCTTACTTACCAAGTGTGATTCCAAACAAAAAAAACAATAGTTGTATTTAATCGTATATTGTTTCGAAAACGAAAAAGAAATAATTCAAAAGGTATATCTGGGAAATATAAATTAAAAAAAGTTTTGACTTTCTACTCCATCTACTCCACCTTCATACAAAAAACCGTGGGAATATTTCAAAGAAATGAAGAAGGTAATCAATTTAAAAAAAATAGTCTCTATACAAAGATGTGTAGATCCTGCGAAGAAGTAACTTTCAAATAGAAACTGAGAAAAACCCTTCTCGAAACAAGTTCTTTCATATCAACATTGAATTACATGTAAGAAAAAATAATTTCGAAATAACTACCTTTATGTATATTGTAAATAAAATATAGAAAAACCACTTTTTCCTATTCAGTTAGTATCCCAATCGTTCGTTAAGGAATTGATTCAGATATCATTCATAGGATTGCTTCACAGTTTGGTATATGAAAGGAGTAAAATTTCACTTACATGGAACACTCTTCTCATAGAGGGTTTTCTCAGAATCATTTATTTTTTTATTGACCTTTTTGGATATAACTTTTTAGTCTACCCCAATAAGTTACCGCGTCAAAATCAAAGTAATTTTCACAAAGAAAAATGTTTTATTCATCAGTAACTTGTCGTATTTTACAATTTTGCGTATTAAAAACATTGCTAAAAAATAATACAAAACTTATCTCAACGTTTCGGAGGCCAAAATTTGCCTCCGTCTTCAGAAAAGAACAAAAAATTCAAAGACATTTGCATTCCTTTACTGATGATTCATTTCACAACTTCTTCGACAGACGTCAAAGGAGTTTAGAATTGTAAAATAACATAATTTAGTCAAAATTGTTACATGCAAAGAGTTGATTGATTTTTACGCAGTAACTTACCGGGGTGAACTGAAAAGTTTGCCGTTTCTAGGCTTGTATAAAGTTCTCTATTATAATTTTTATATTTTGTCAGATTGTGGAGGTAAAAATACCCAAAAAAAGGTTGATAAAAAACTGATTTTCCTCCACAAAAAATGACTTCCGTTGAATATTTATTTTTTCTTCCTTTCTTCTTCAACGTTTTTTTTTTGTATGAAGGTGGAGACGTAGAAAGGCAAACTTCTTCAAACCTTCATTCTTATAATGACTTTAAGTACAAAACAAAATATATTTTTTTAAATACTTCCTGATAATGCCAAATTGGTTGGTGAAAATTTCACAGAGAAAATATGGTCATGGTTCTAGAGAAGGAGAAAATTATTTGCAATAGTTGCCAAATGCAATGAACTTTGTATAACACTTTTTGTAAAAGTGGTGGTTGCCAAGAGTAATAAAAGATGATGTTTACAAAGTAGCATGTCGAAAATATTTCCAACACTAGTTTTTTTTGGCCATCTAGCGATTAAGAAAGCATAATTATTCAATTTTCAAGGAAGTTTTATTATGATCAATAGATATAGATACAATTATATTCTGTTACAAATACATTATATACATTAATCAAATTATTATTTATGAGCATTAATCTGAAAAGTGAAATTAGAACAACTTGCGATTTTGAAGAGCCTTGTAATATATATGAACTAGCTGAGTTTTCAATTCCATGGAAATTAATATATAATTCTTGAGGACGATGCTGTAACTCTGAAGCTAGCTGCTGGGATTATTTTTTCAGCAATAGCGGAACCCCAATGTAACCCTCAGCTACTGTTGTAGACTTCCATCCTCCGAGCTTCTTAATATCCGTTATATTTGCTCCCGATTCTGACAGCAAAGAAGCAGAAGACCTTTAGAAAGAGTGACCTGTATTCTCCTTTGATTCCGGTAGATTCAGAAACTCAGCAATGGTAGAGGACATTTTTCTGATCGTGTTTATACCAACTGAGTTGGCACTGCATTCATAATGTGAGTATTTCAGAAAAAAACGTTGATGTTTGATAAGAGAAGGGCGTTTTTTAACGTATTTATTAAAATAGCCAATGTTTTTTCCAAAAATGCATAAAGATCTACCTATTTTCATTTTTGTATTTGGAATTTGAATAATCTATGGCTTATGTAATCCTATTGATAAATGGCAGATCTCTTCACGCTGGCAGTCTAAATATATTAATAAAATGATAGCAACCTTTATCATCAAATATTTTTCATTTGGCACCTCATTTATAAATCTCTGGACTTGTTCAAACGTAAGAGTTTTCGATTTTTTGGGCCTATAACTTAAATGTTTCCGCTCTAAGAATACTATTACCTCAAAATATTTGCTTTTATTAACACCATTTTCAACGAACACATTCGACTTTATCATTGAAAACTTGATCCACAAATTTGACGAGTTCCATATTTTTTATTTCTCTTCTGGATAAGCTAAGAAGACGGTTTCGCTGAAATTTCCTTCGACGTTTTTAAGTCTACACCAGCTAAAAAAATTAGAATACGCGATGTTGTACTGCTGAGCCCCTTGTTTTGGTAACAATTCAATTGAAGTTCTTTTTGCAACCTCTTCAATATGGTCAGGAACACACAATTTCTCAATATTGAAATATTAAATTCATCTATTTTATTATGAAAACAGGACCGTTGTACAAAAAACTTTAAGTAATATTTGTGTTTCTTTTAACACAAATATCATTTTGTTCGAGAAACTTTACTTTCAACACCAATATCATCAATAACTATTACATGAAGGTGACGGTTTGCAGTATCATAATGACTTACACATTCTAGAGTAGGTAAATAGAACAGATCTTACTCACTTGTTTTGGACCTCGGTTCCCGTGGACCATCGACAGTAACTTTAATTGCTTTATTGTAGGTGGCAACTTGAGGAGGACTACTCGAAACCATTATGGTTAAGGTGAAACTCTTTCCTGAAAATAAATAAAAATAATATTGAGTATTTACTTTGCTACATGCTTCAACATGAGCTCCGTAGAAACCAAATATCAAACATTCAAATATATCCCTCAATAGGCTGAGTCAAGTTATCCAAAAATATTCAAAATAGAACAACATTAGGTTGAGATATTTTTGGATCAAGTGGATATTTTTTTAAAATATGTTTTGAAAATAATTAATATTGGTATGCTCATTATGAAAGTTATATACATCAGTAAGAATATTTTTCAACCATCCCACAGCATTTATTTCCCAGTTGTTCTCGAAAGAACATCATTTCAATTTAGAATCATAAGAACTGTATGACCGAATATAAATTCTATATTTACCAGGTGAAGAGAATGAGGTTCCACTTGTTATATGAACATGCCTTTCAAAAATAACTGGAAATTTTCCTTCATCGTTAAAATTATAATCGATGACTAGGGTTAGAGGAATGAAGGACAGGAATATAGGACAGATTATATCAAAATGAGAATATACAGCTTATCAAATATGGGAAGAGTCTTGAGAATTTCTGCTCTCTCTTTCTTGTACCGGAATAGCGAAAGAAAGAAAGAGCAGAAATTCTCAAGTCTCTTCCTAGAGTTGAAAAGCTGTAGCATAGATTTATGCATACTAAAACAAGGCTTTTGTGGTTGGGAAGTTCAGTTTAGAATTCTTATGATATGCTCTTGGGTTATATTGACAATTTTAACAACTCGTTTATTGATATCAATCATTTGTAATAATTTATAAGTTTTTATATGTCACTCTGCTAATGTGATCTTCCCTATAAAACCCCTCACAAATATTATAACGCGGCGCCTCTGTCATTGAACAAACCGAGGTTGGTGTGTAGCCGCGGCCGATGGCATTCCATATCCAAGTGCTAAACTGCCAGGGGTTTGGCTAACCCGCAAAACCATACATGGGTCACAGTGTACCCCTTTGATTTTACCAAATTCACCATATTGAGGGATTTCGAATGCCAAGACTAGTATCTAATGAAAATCCGATACAGCCCGTAGACAAATATTGGGAATAGTTTCCAAGTCTACGAGAGACTGAACTGAGATTAGTTTGCAATATTGGGTGCTGTAGTGAAGCGATTGTGGATGTCACATTATGATCTGATTTTCATAAGATGGAATTTTTTTCCTGCATAATGAAGATACTGAATGATGGAAAATAGTTTTAGTCAAAGAGAAGTCGTGTCTCTCACCTAATAACACAAAATTTCCGAAACTAAACTCATTTGTGGAAGAAATAGTTCATATATTAACGACGAAGTGAAAAAAAATCACTCCTGAGAATGATTCCTTTTTCTAGTTGTTGGTGTCCCAATCTTGTTTCCACGAAGGCAATATCCATAACATTCTTTAGTTCATACAAAGGAAGTTACTTTTCAGATCCGAAAACAGACTTTGTTCTTGATTTCTTAAATTCTTTTTTTCAAGAACAAAATACAAGCTCTACAGGAAAATCCTTAAGGCGCTCTCAGAGCGGTGCCTGTGCGAAAGTAGCGATTTACATTGGATTTTAATTGTTGGAGAATAAATCCATCTGGAAAAACGTTCTCAGGAAGTTTATTCTACATAAACGCAGTTCTCCAGATGAGAGACTTCTTAAACAGTGAAGTTCGAGGTGTACTGAGTTGAATCTCAAAAGGATAAGCAGCCACAGTCCGTCGCGTATTTCTGATATATACCACTCTTAGTGGAATCAATTGTGCCAAATGACTTGAACACCTTCCGTGAAAATATTCATAGAATAGAGACAAATTTTCCAGGCTATCAAGGTTGCTCTTTTCTAGATGGAATCCAGCAACTCTAGGGTACGTTTGGGGCCAGAGCTCCAAACATTACAACAATACTCCAAAGAAGGTATGATCTGAGCTTTATAAAGCATCAAAACTTGCTCTGAGGTGTGTACCTGATATCATTATATCCGGTTTGATGACATTTATCCTCTTGTAGAAAACCGATGCATGGATTTTTATGGCATTGAATTGAACTTGGTTACTTTCACCCCAATTCGAAATCACCTCATTAAGATCCTCATTAAGATTTACAATTTCCTGCTGCCGGTGAAGATATGTCTCCGTAGCCGATGTCCTGGAATCCAAATGGAATGACGAGACAAGTGTGCTGTTGTCGCAAAGCAATATATTGGATTGTTGGTGTTTTCCAATTTACAAAATAAATGTGGAACTGAGCTTCCCAGAAGTGCTAGGTCCAATAAAGGTGTTCCACCAATGAGATTTGCAGAGGTGAATGATGCTGATCTAGAGTTGAATACAGTTTCTATTGGTAATGCTGAAACCAGTAGATATCAAAAGAATTGTATAAGAGAAGCAGATAAACTATTTTCTGTTAACGATTTGTTTGAAAAGGAATGCAGAACAGTTGAACTATGCCAAGAAAGAAATACTTAGTCGGAGATAATTCAGTTTATATCAAACAGTTCTTTTAATGAAGTGAAATCAAAGAAAGGAGAGTCAATTCTTTCCCGGAAATCATATATTTCGATGCTGAACTTGGAACTAAGACTCATTCAACAGCAGAAAAAATTAGATGAGCAAGAAACACAGGAAAGGTTGAAAGCTATTGAGAAAAGAAGGAATAATGTTCTTAAACAAATAGAAATTCAGAAAAAAATAATCCAAAAAAGTACAACAGGGAGTGTAACCAATTTATACTATCTCAGGATTTGTACCAAGATCCAGTTTTCAAGAATCATTGGGTTGAGGATGCCAAAAATTGTATTAATTCTGTAAAATGTTTGAACTTTGATGAACAGTACATGAAAAATAAATCAGAATTAAGTGAAAAAAGCAACCAGCGTTATTCTATTCACGAACATCCACGTTACTCTTTCTCCTTTGGAGGAGGTGTAGACAGAGATATTGTTCTTGACATCGCTAGAAAATGTATAGAAAATATTACAAATACGAATGCATTATTGATGAGACAAAAAGCAAGGGACCTTCCATATTTCTCGGGAAAACTCACTGATTGGCCTATTTTCATTACTGAGTTCAAAAGATCTACTGAGCAGTTTTGTTTCTCGGATGAGGAAAACCTTGTTCGTCTTGATAAGGCACTCAAAGGAAGAGCTAGGGAAACTGTGAAAGCCTTAATGATTCAGCCGAGTAATGCTGCTAAAATCCTTAAAATGCTTGAGACGAATTTTGGCAGATCTGAGTGGATTGTAATTTTTCTGATAGAAAAAGTCAAGAAAATTGGAGAGGTGTGAGAGGATAAATTTCAATCTTGCTTATATCTTTTGAACGCAGTCAATAATTAGGTAGTTACAATGAAAAATGTCAATTCTTCACTTCATTTGTTCAATCCGGAATTATTGATAAGGTTGGTGAATAAGCTTTTCCCGATTCAGAAATATAACTGGGGGAAATTCAATAATCAGAAAGATATTCAGGGAATATCAACTTCACTTGAAGATTTCGTTAAATGGTATGAAGAAGAAGTAACTTCCATGTCATCAACAAGTAATCCATTCAAATGTACAATAAAATTCATTTGGAAAAACTTTCTCAGGAAGTTTATTCTACATAAACGCAGTTCTCCAGATGAGACACTTCTTAAACAGTGAAGTTCGAGGTGTACTGAGCTGAATTTCAAAAGGATGAGCAGCCACAGTCCGTCGCGTATTTCTGATATATACCACTCTTAGTGGAATCAATTGTGCCAAATGACTTGAACACCTCCCGTGAAAATATTCATAGAATAGAGACAAATTTTCCAGGCTATCAAGGTTGCTCTTTTCTAGATGGAATCCAGCAGCTCTAGGGTACGTTTGGGGCCAGAGCTCCAAACATTACAACAATACTCCAAAGAAGGTCTGATCTGAGCTTTATAAAGCATCAAAACTTGCTCTGAGGTGTGTCCAGTTTTCTGATTCGGAACATTGTTCCAAGCTTTTGAGAAACAGCCTCTGCAATTCCAGCGACATTATTGTGCCAAGACATATTAATCTCCATTTTAACCCCCAATAAACTTATCGAAGCAGAAAACGTATTTGCCTGACCTTATATCATTATATCCGGTTCGATGACATTTATCTTCTTGTAGAAAACCGATGCTTGGATTTTTATGGCATTGAATTGAACTTGGTTATTTTCACCCCAATTTGAAATCACATCTAGATCCTCATTAAGATTCGCAATTTCCTTCTGCCGGTGAAGATGTGTCTCCGTAGCCGATGTCCTGGAATCCAAATGGAATGACGAGACAAGTGTGCTGTCGTCAGCAAAGCAATATATTGGATTGTTGATGTTTCCTAATAAGTCGTTGATATACAGTAAAAAGAGCATTGAAGGCAATATGGATCCCTGGGGAACACCAGCGTTGGTGGTGAAAGTATTCCAGATATATCCATCGACGGCCACTTCCCGGGAACCTTATTTCAGGAAGCTGTGTTGAGAGGGTCCCTGATGCTTCTATTCAATAACGCCCGATGAGATTTTTAATATTGTTTCGAATTTGGCGCTAACGACTATTGCAGGGCATGTTTTTTATTTTTTAACGACTCTGGGAGAGATTGTACTGGATACAGCATTCAATAATTGAATATGACATGACAACGGCGCTGGAACAATACAAATGCTGTTGAAGTTGAAATTGTAGAGACAGTTAGTTCAGGGCTAGACACAGAAGCAATAGTACATGAAGTGGATCGGTGAAATAATTGAATATTGTAATTGAAGTAGCAGTGCTTCAAGTTCCATTTTTGGTTTATTGAATAATGTTCTCACTTGTCAAATATTTCACATAAACAAGACTGAAACAGATTCACCATTTATGATGAAGATGAACTAGGGACTTCTCCAAAACAACTAAAATGACATGGAATGAAAATGAAAGAACAAAAAGCATTTATAAAACATTCAGAGCAAGCAGAAATATAAATAAATGACAAAATGTATGAAAATGAAAGAAGAAGGAAATATGAAAAAATTGAAAGATGGGAACGCTAGTATATTTGGGGAAGCAGCAAAACAATTTCGTTAACCAATTTTGCTATGGCCAACAATTCTTCAATAAAGAAAGGTTCAAGTTGAAGTCGAAAAAGTTCGGGAAGATGGGAGAGGTTGCAAACGAGTTAGAAAACATCAATGAAGAGAACATGGAAGTTCAACTAGAACAAGCCAACATCGCTACTCAACAAGTCTAGATTGGCTGAATAGGAGAAAGGATCAGTATACTAGTTTTTGTTTGCTCTGTCGTGAGAACAATTGGAGGACATTTAAAGCATTCACATACCATGTTATGCATGTTGGAACTGGTTGTTCGGTTGACAACCGCAGCGTTAATAACTCCGCTGAAGACTGATGCAGAACAAAGATTATGGCAAAAAGTTTAGAGTTGTTAGGCGCAGCATGAGAAAAACTGAAAATTTTCAACAAAACAGACAAAATTAATATCGAAGAACTAACAAAAGAGCAGATATTGAAAAATTTATCCATTTAGCCCGTCTCCTAGTATCAAAATAATATTCGGGTTAGATTTGGAACTTGAGCTTGCATTGAATGGTTAGAAAATAAAAAAAAAATACAGTAAATTCCGAAGTGAGGCGTATACAGGGTGACTCAACAATATTCCTTCGGTACATTGCTATATATATATATA
>WOGN01000864.1:0-21755 GCA_015342105.1 Leptinotarsa texana | reverse complement strand
AATCATTTTATATTAGATTAGACAATGGAAGTCCGAACTGATGAAATACACCACAAAACATTGTCAACCACCTTCAAACGAACGTAGAAATTATTGATTTAATATAAAAATTAACCTGCAATTTTAATACAATAATACCTCATAAATTATTAGCCAATTCATAATCAATGGATAATTTTTACAGGAAAATCATGAATATTACTGGAGCTTTTTCCCAACACCAAATCTTAATTTTTACACCTCGACACTCCAGTAATATTCATTACTACACCAAAGGTTCCAAACAGTACATCATAAGGAAAATCATGTTCAAATAATCTTTTTCAGTGAATAGTTTTTCAAACTTTGTGATTTCAAAGCCAACTCCAAATGAAATCTCGTAAAAAGTACTAACTGCTGCGCCACAAAATTAATTCTCGATTTTAATGTCTTCTTCAAACTGAAGAATGAAAATTTATAAAATGGTTTAGACTTTCACGGCTGAGGTTTTCAGTGTCGTTGCAAGTTTGAAAGCCATGGATTTTTGAAGAAATTCCAAAAATCCACGGCTTTCAAACTCGAAAAGCAACGACACTGAAAATTTATAGTCGAAAATGTTATACCAAATATGTATAAGAAGGTATTTCTTGCACATTCCCAAAATAATTGAAACAAATAAAAGTCAAACATCTACAAGTCATTAGTACTAATATTGAACAAGTATATTTTCTCTTGGGGAGAACCCGATAATAGTTTAACTTTTTGTCAGTGGCAAGCAAACTAAGAAAGTTTATAAATGAAAGTTCAAGAACTTGTTAACATAACGGTTTGTTTATTCTATACATTTAGCATGAGGTTTCATACAATTAATAATATACCTAGTCAACTCTGAATTCTTCATCTGCTGTTCTAATCGTTTGAAATTCCTCTCCAAGTAAGGAAGAGCTGCTTCCAGCAAAGAAGTCAATCCCACAGGTCTAAAATCTCCCTCTTGCAAATCTTTCATCAAAATATTCATTACCAATATTCCCGAATGGCAATTTTTTCCATTCATATTCCAATTAATTGCCATCTTGAACAGGCTTTCCTTTTGATCATTTCTCAATTGTTTTATGGTTTCTGCCAAATCACTATCGGAATTCTTCACACTTTGTAAAATCATCAATACCTGCCGAGGTCTATCTAATTTCAAAGCCAACTTCAATGCTTTGAGGAAATTTTCTTCCATCAAGTAATTATTTAATTTTTGTTCTTGTTTAGCCAACTCTTCAGCTTCTTCTATACGTTTCAATCTCACTTCCTGAGTAACATCCTTCCACTTGATTAGAACCGAATCGCTACCCCCTGTTACAAAAGCAGTTTCATCTTGTTTGATTGCCAAGGCCCATATTCGAGCACTGTGTTGATCTAGGGTGCATACACATTCAGAGGTCTTAATGGAAAATAACTTCAACAAACCATCAGCCCCTGCACTCAATATTTGCATGCCAGATGCAATAAATTCTGCCCTAATCACACTAGCGTCGTGCCCTTGGAATGTTTTCAGACAACTTAGATCTGCCACAGACCACAATTTAACCGTGCAATCAGCTGATGAAGTTACAACAACTTGATCGACTGGAGAAAATCGAATTGACCATACTCCCCTTTTGTGACCTTTTAAGATGCCTACCAATTCCAGTGATGTCGTCCAAATCTTGGCAGTCTTGTCTTGAGAAGCTGTTGCTATAATCTTATCATTTGGAGATACCGCCACAGAGTTGATATCCTTTTCATGAGCTATTGTAGTATGAGAGCAGTAGAGACTATTGTTTTTCTTTTGTTCAGTGGGGATTTCCCACATTTTCAAGCATGTATCTTGACTTGCTGAGACAGCAAAATTACAAGTCGTCTGACTAAAATTAACAGAACCCACAGATGCACCATGCCGTAAACCAATTCCTATACAGCTCATTGAATTTGTAGTGCCTTCCAATAACCACAACCTGACAGTATTATCTTTTCCAGATGAAATCATCAGGTCAGGTCTTATTTTGTTAGTGCACAAAGACAATACTATATCAGTATGTCCCTTCAAGATTTGACAGTTCATGGTAGTATTACAATACAATTTAATGTCGTTTGAATTTGTTGCTACAGCCAAGTGAGAATCATCTTTTCCAACATATGTGATATCCAGTATTTCATCTGAAAATCCTATGAACTGTTTCAGACAAGCAAACGATTTCAAATGATATATAATAATATTATGATCAACTGTTACAAGTGCGAGAGCTTTCAACTTTCCGTGAAATTTTATATTTGATATGGCTAAACATCCTTCCTCGGAAGCAGGTGTCACCAAAGAATTTGTTTGAACAAATACTTCTTTGGATTTTTTAACATCCCACACTCTCACTACTCCTCTTTCACCAGCAGATGCTACGTAAATACTGCTGGGGTCAGATTTAAAATCAGGAAGATGAAATTTTTTTGGTAAGCTCACTATAACTTCTACTGCTTCTTGTACTGGTAAAGTTTTTAATGGAACAGGGTTTCCAAATTCCCAGAGTATCAACACCTTGTCTCTGGCACAACTAATGAAATGTTGGTTATCATGACTGAATACTACAGAAGTTACTTTACTGTAATGTGCATTATAGACACATTTCAACTCCCCTTTATTGAGTTCATAACAGTTAATTTTGCCATCATCTCCTGATGCAAAAATTAAATCATCAGTGGGATGATATTCCACTACATTAATGACACCCTGACAACCTTTCAAACTAAGAATGCAAGCTTGGTACTGCAGATCCCATATCCTGAGAAGGCTATCAGATCCACCACTTGCCAATTTATTATCTTTTAGTGTTAATTTCGCTATGGGGCCACGATGAATATATTTCCACATTTTTTCAATTTCTCCATTTTGATTCCACAACTTGAGTAAACCACTTTTGTGTGAAGACACAGTTTGTTGTCCATTTGTTGTAAATGTCTGTATTGAGTCTGCATCTTCAGAGTTTTCTTCGCCTATTGTTTTTGAAACCACACCGTTTTCTATATTCAATAAGGAAATATTCGAATTGTTTTGGCAATAAAGGGTATCTTCAAACCACTCCACATTGCCTCCTGTATAGAAAGCTCCATGTTTTGATTCCAGTTCAAACCTGAAATATCAAATATCATCAGTTAATAATACATAAATAGAATATTGAGTAGATGGTTACTTTCTAGATAGCTTCGATTGATTTAATCCACTTGGAAGTGAATGGATCATAGTCATCAAGTAAATATACCTTGTCAATGATTATATATTTCAAAAATATCGAAAATATTTATTAAAAACATTCTCGGTCTGACCAGTAAAATTACACTGAGATAAGAGATATATCTTCTGGTAGATTGTTGAATAAAATAGGACAACAATAATTTTTCCAAAAACGGCAGTAATATAGTATCTGTTGCGATTGTATGGTGTTATGTGAATGAAAATGATTTAGATATAAGTGAGGAATTTTTTTAAATAATTTATACACGAATAGACGTAAAGAGATGATAATGTAAACATTTTAACCTAGTGTGACAAAAACTCACAAAACTTTTCTTTGCAGTCCAAACATTTTTTTTGCATGAGGCAAGTGCCCCCGGAGTACTAGACCATATGAGATATAGGACATAAAAAGTGAATGATAAGCAGTGATAATGGTTTCAATGGATGAAATGTCCATTGAACTTCTTATAACATAAATGCTCATTGCCAATTTTTGGCAAATAAAATCTAAATGTTTTTAGAAGAGAGCTTTAGATCCCTTTGAAATCCGAGAAATCTGGTCAATTCATTTTGGTCTACAGGCAGTTGTTTGTGTGTAAAAAAGTAATGTTGCGCTTTAATAGTATTCAATTTTAATTTGTTATTTGTCAGCCATCTATCAGCATTCGATTCTGCTACTTTCATTACTTTAACTATAACCTCGTAGTTTGTATTTCGGAGTTTTAAAAATGTGTTGTCAGCAAATTGCGTAATCTCAGAGTCATCATCAGTCTTAAAATCAATCACATAAATCAAGAATAAAATTGGTTCCAAAACCGAACCTTGCTAGACTCTGTTTTTTATTTCTTTGGTATTCAAAAAAACGTACTGTCTACGTTTCGATAGATATGATCTAACCAGGTTAATTGAATTTTCCTCAAATTTGAACCACCTGAATTTTTTAAGCAGCATTTCATGTGACACAATCAAATGCCGCCTGAAGATCGCAGAACACTGTTCGTGTGTGGGCATGTTTCTGAAATCCTATGACGATTTTATCTACCAACTGCGTTACATCGTCTGGGGTGATTTTCTGTTCCGGAAACCTTATTGGTAATCTGGAATGATGTTATGTACCTCAAGGTGTTCTAACTGCAATTTCAGAACAGCTTCAAATATTTCACCGATTACAGGAAGTATTGAGATGGGTCTCAGTTTACACAAGTCTTCGGCATCGTTTCCTTTTGGTATTGGGATCACTTTCGTAATTTTAAGGCAATCAGGAAAAGTTTACGATTTTATTACTTCGTTTATCAGCTTTGTTATGGGTGTCATTATGATATTTTTGAATATTTTCATGTAAAAGAGGGTAGAGTTAACAATTCATTAGCCTCAAATAACTATTCACATGATACCCTGTGTCTCACTTCACAAAGATAGCAAATAGGACGCTTTTGTAACTAATTTTGTACCTTGTGTCACTGTACCTAATTTATTTGCAAAACAACTTGCATATTAACTTGGATAATGCCTTATTCATTCAGATTTGACTACAACTAAGAAAAAACAACCCATCTGAAACTTTCATCTAATGACATTGAATTAGATGGAAGATGATTATATCATTAAAAAAAAATCATTCAATCTCCAACCATATACTTTTTTCGTCAAATTTCCTACACTGTATAAATGACTGCACCAAATTTTACTAAACATAAACAAAAATCGGAAATTGATTTTCAAAAACTAGTCAAAACCAAAACAGACACACGTTTATGTAACATAACCTCAAATAGTCCAGTACTATTTGCTATTGACTGGTAATAGTAAATATTACTCGAATGTTCAAAATTAAAATACTTACGCTTCTTTCACTCTCAATTTAGACCCCATTCTGCGGTGCTTGTACTGAATTAATTATAGGTAAGATCCTATATCTCAATAAACTGCCACTTGAATATAACACATCTGATTCCACTGAGTGCAGGTTACCAACTATTATATATCTCTACAGGTACCAGGTATTCTAGGAATAGCAATGCCACTACCACTTTAATTTTCTTAGAACTATTACCTACTATTGCAGATCAATTAATAATGAATGTGATTATCAAATATTTACATTGTCCTGCAAGAGTCAACTTAAGGCATTTAAGTGGAACAGTTTTGAATAAAGAGGTATCAAAAGATGGAAATTATACTCCTGTTTATAAATTCCCATATATAAGACCTTTAGCAGTGGTAAATAGATTAAAATTGTACCAAACAATTCTGACAGCCACAAGTGTACCAGCAGTAGCAATTATGACACAAATGAACTATGTTGATGTGGATGCTTTAAAAGCTACATGCCTTCTAGGTAACTTTTCTTAATTACTTTCTCAGTAAAAATTTTAACTATAATTCATTTGTAGGTCTTTCAGGATGCATTACACTATATGGTTTAGGATTCCTAACAAGCAAGTTCATAGGCTTCATCTATTATAATGAAGAAAAGGATGTGGCAAAAGTAGCCTATGTGGACTTTTGGGGAAGAAGAAGAGATCTTGAAATACCTGCAAGTGATGTAATTCCAATAAATGAACTCCCACATTCATATATGGATGGTTTGTTCCTCACCTTCAGAAGATATTCAACTAAACAAACACTTCGACTCAATATGCAGTATGGAATTATATTAGATAAAGAAAAGATCAGTAAAATATTGTAGATTTATTTAATATTCATTTGTTGAAACTATTGATAATATAAATATTTCAACTCCATCTGTAATGGGCGTAGGCTCTATTTGCCTCACATTGTCTATGTAGGTCTTGTTTCTTTTTCACAACCCTTCCTGTATCATTTGAGGCATCAATCAATTCCCGAGCTAATTGCAAATGAAATCTAACTGGTTTCTCCTTATCCTTGGCAGCAGCTATAAGCCATTTCATTGATAAAAATTGAGCTCTTCTGTCTGTGATGGGTACTGGAACCTGCAAAAATTTGAATATAGCAAACTTTGATGTATACAGATGAAAATCAAGCTCAGACCTGATACCTCACTCCTCCCCTCTTGATGGGCGTTAACTGAAGAATGGGTTTGCAGTTCTCCACTGCTTTGTGAAAAATCACTTTAGGATTGAGTTCAATATTTTGTTTGTCTTCTTCGCTTTTGGCCTTATGGTATTTTTCTAGCTGAAGTCTTTTTACACTTTCTAAGGACTGTTCAACAACAGTTCTTGCTAGTAATTTGTTGCCATGTTTCATACAGTAATTAATAAATAAACTGAAAATAAAAAGTTTCAAATACATAAATGACTCGTTTTAGTAGAACGTACTTAACAAGATCATCATGGGCCAAAGAGCTAGTTTGATCATTCATCGCGGCTTTAGTAGGATGGTGGATTAATTTCTGTGCTTCTCCACTTTTGATCAATTCTTCCTGAACATCCTTTCTGTATACAGGCTGTATGTAATAACTAGGATACTGGGACATTTTATTGAACTGAAGTAAACTGAAAAATTACATATACCCAAGTCCAAGACAAATATGACAGAGTTTTTAAGTTTTAAAGTGCATTGCTAAATCAAAAAATTACCGTACCTCAATACTTGTGTGTTCGATTTGCATAACTGAAATATTCCGAGGAATTTGTTCATGCATGCCATTTTGAATATTTGCTTTATTATTCAAAGTAAAATCAAAAAATTGTTATAAACATTTTTCATTCTACTACCTAACTTTAACCTATTTATATTGACATTTGATCTTCTTCTTTGTTATTTTTTTCAATTCCGGGTCAATTCGTCAAGATCAAAAGGATATCACCACATGTTAGGTGACTAGAGACAGCAAACAGTGAAGACTAAAGACCCAACCTTACAAGTAAATATAATGATATAAAAGAGTAAGTGAATTCATGGGTACAACGGAAGAATCTGAACAAAGTTTTGCGAGTTTTCTGAAACAGAAGGAAGGCATATTTTTAGGTTTTCATTGTAAATATTGTAAGAAAAATTAATCATAATTTAGAAATGATATCTATAACTATCATAGACACACAACATAGAGTCTCATCAACGCGAAGGTCGCAACAATTTGCTGCCAACACCGCTGATGATATCCTGTTATAGGCGAAACGTTTGGAGGAAACCTTTCCATTGGACCACAGCTATCCAGCCCGAATAACAAGAGTTCGAATATCAAAAATTCCACTTCAATATTGAAATTTTGACCCTATATGGTCTTTCCGAAAATATTTGTTATTGAAAAAGATACATAAATATACTGAGTATCTTATTGAAATCATAAGTTCATCCTCAGATTCTTTGTAAGTATATTTTCTGGTCCAAAAATAGTGAGACACGTCTTAAGTTTTCATCATAAGTTATACACCATATTATGGCGTATAGTGCGCCTCTTAACACAATTCTTGTAATAATTGAAAATTAGCGTCACTCCAGTATCGACAGTTGTATCTGTTCGCCTTGCCAATCGAATAAAACAATCAATAAACAGAAAAATAAATATAGTACTTCAAATTTTTTTCTGTTTTATCAAGTCGTTGAAATATTCACAGAATATTATGGTGTGGCTAAAGTTATTTTCATAGAGTTAATGCACCAATTTTATTGGGTAGGGTATTTTTGAGATAAATTGATGAAGGTAGCCATTACTATGTGGTAGGAGATCATGATGAAAATAGAAATGAAAATTTTTATGTTTTTTACCACTTTTATTTGTAACTAACGTTACTGCAGTTTCGTCCTATATGGACATTTTCAAACTTAAACAATAAACTCAGTTTTTGTTTAAGTTTGAAAATGTCCATAAAGGACGAAACTGCAGTAACGTTGGTTACAAATAAAAGTGGTAAAAAACATAGAAATTTTCATTTCTCTTTTCATATTTCTGAGATAACTCAAATTACGGGAACAGTATTATTCTGATTCCAAATGTGTTAGCGACCTTGATCAAAAAAGTACTACTATCCATTTCAACAACACCCAAAATCGCAATTTATACCTTTTCACCACTCACATTGTCAGATGAAATTTGTTCAACTATTAGAAAGAGAGAATGTGTGTACTGTACTATTTTCATCAGAAGGACATATCCATAAAAATGCAAAACAAAAACAACGTCATATACCTTCCACTCAAATCAAGTATATCAGAGAAATTTGAGGGAAAAGTGAAAGAGGTTCAATCGTAACACAGGCAAAGTTTCTGACTAGTGAATATGTTTTCAAATAATTTGAGGATGAACTGATTTCGTTAGGAGAAAGAAAGTATATTTATATATAGTGTTTCAACATATTATATACAGTTTTGAAAAGATGAAAGACATATATGGGTACATATTCAGTTTGTGTAATAAACAAATAGTGTTTGAATCATCCGTTCATGAATTCAAATACTAAATATATGACGATTGCAAAATAATGAGATTGAAATCGAAATTCAAAGTTTGAAGGTAAAACTTTCAATACGAAATTTTGAGATTGGAGTCAAAATTTCGATATTGAAGTTATGAAGTTGAAATTTTGGTTTTATAATCTGAATGTCGAGAATGAAGTTTCATGTTTGAAGTCGAAATTTACTTAAAACAAATAATAGAATTCTAAAATGGACCATTTAAACACCAACTACGTATAACGAGTGATATAATAATGTGATATGATAAATATGCTAAAGATGATATTCGTCCCCATTATGTTATGCGTATGTGTGAGTAAATTTTGCAGTATAATGAGGTGAATATATATCACGAAATATGCACAACTCCACAGAAGATTCAGAAATACGTAGGAAATGGAAAACCAAATCCAAAATCCGTAATCTGATCAGCAAATTCACGTGTTTTGCAGTTGGGACGGAACTGAGATGATCTTACTAATTAATATCTGGAATATTTACATTTATTTTTCAAATATCTAATCGATTTCTTTATTTTCCTTAACTGATAGTTAACCTCAAGCTCTGTATCAAACTCGGAGCTAATGTATCAAAAACAACGGTTACAGATACTTCAACTACACAAAACTAAAAGCTTGATCAGTTATGTGGTCAACTATGACTTTTTTAAATTGTTGACAGCCTCTCGGCACGACGCTTTAATTGCTACTTATTGAAAAGTTACAATTTTTTTTCGACAGTCTGTTACAATTTTTTTGGGCAGGAACGCATTATAGTCTTAAGCCGCAATTATATTATTGTGGCGTGGTGTATTATGATGCGCCACAAGTATATCGTATCCATACATTTTTAGAATTATATTTCTAAAGTGCATTATGTCGGGACGCGATTTGTCGTGACGACGATCGGTCAATTTCAATTCCCGATAGGCGTCAGAACGATGGTGGGGTTATGACGCGTCAGAACACTCAACACGTTTCTAATCTGACGCGTTAACTAGCTAGAGAATAGTCGTTTGCATTTATTTGTGTACAAGATGTCGGACGAACTTATTGAATTATTGAACTTGTTAGAAAATATGGGTTTCCATTTTTTAATATTATTTTCTTCCTTAGAAGGTAATATCTCAAATTCACAACAAATTAATTTTTTGACAGCCTGAATTATTGATAGAATATTTCTTCATCACTAGTAAATGATATTCGCTTCGACTACCTCTCAAATCATTTACTGGATGAACCCAATATTTTCTCTTTTTTCTTTTCTTTTTAAGTAAACTTTACATTAGCAGACACGCAAGGTTTCCTTCAATATCACTATCTGAAATGGAAGAAAACACGTTAGATGCTCGCATGCGTTTATTCCAAATGCCACAACTGTATTGACTCGAAATAATGTCAGAACGCGCCCCGACACGACAGAATATTCTGCACCACAGATTAGATTATATATAACTTAGATTATAGTTGTGTTCTGCACACTCGCCATCACGTCAAACTACGCGCTTTATCATAAAGCCATACATAAATAAAAATCTAGTAGGTAGTAGAAAAACTGGCCTCATTTCCATAATCATCAATAATAAATCAGATTTCCTGTAGGAACTATTTGAACAGAATACATTTTAACCTGAAATTATTTATTTTATAAATATATAATATTTCTCCGATTATCAACTAAAGCAACTGGCACTGTTTTATGGTCCAACCTAATTCAAATGTAAACAAAGATATGCTGCCTTCAATGTAAGGATGAAAAAGGACTCTATTGTCTTTTGTTACTCTGAGCAACACACCACAACAGAATAATGTAAATTCGGCTTTAAAATATATTTAGAGGTTCTGTGGCTCTAAAAGAAAAAAGATGAAACGTTCGAGCTCACATAAAAAGAAGCAGAATGATGTTTACATTCTGAATGAAAATTTTTGACATTCAAAATAAGATTTATAATTATTTTTATTATTATAGTGGATGATATGTATATTTAGGTGATAGTAATATAATGTAACTTCATCATCAATTGATAATAGTATATAACACTTTTGGGCAATTTAGCACGTAACAAATATCCAAAATGACTTCAATGTTTGATCAGTTTGAACAGGCATCCCTTAAAACCAAAAGTAATATTAGCACTGCCGAAATGGTGAATAATTTGTTGTATAACTTCCATAAATATATCAACCACATATATTTAATTTTCAGTGTACGCTAGGATTTATAAATATGTCTTTAGAACAAGAGGTTCCAATATTCACGAAAAGCAAAAAAGATTTCATACCATCAGATAGAATCACACATGTAGCAATTGCCAATAAAAATTTAGCAATGGTAATGGCAAACAACGTTTTATTCAGGATGAATTTGCACAATCCTCAACAATACACTGGTTAATATTTCTAACAGATTATTTCAAAGTGCCGTATATATTTTTCTTGGTTTTAGAAATATCACTTTCAAAATATACAAGTACGTGTAGATTAACCAATCTATTTTTGGACCCAACTGGCAACCATTTGTTACTTACGTTTGCCCAAAAACCTTCAGAAGGTGGTCCTGAACTACTGTATCTGTCTAAGAAATCTGATAAATTGAGATCTACCACAAAATTTCGAGGTAATGAGTTCACAGAAGTTGCCTGGAATACAGAAAATGATTCTTGTACCACAACAGGTCCTATTCTGTTAGGTAAGCAATTTTTTTTATAATAAACACCTGAAAAAACTGGATCATTAAATTTTTGTATAGAAATACTACTCTTATGTCTTCTCTGAAAAGTATTTCTTAAATTTGTTCTGTAACGTTTACTCGATTTAAATCACAACTCAATATCATGAATACTTACATCACAAAATGTCATCAGGTACATCAAAGGGACTCATTTTTGAAACCGAAATTGTTTTGGAAGGCGACAAATTCTTCACCTCAAGTTTTTCTTCTAGTCTGGAACAATACTGGAGGCAGGTAATTTGAATATTCAGCTGAATATACTTGCCATAATTGTTTCACTATCTTTCCATTTCGTTTCACTTTCATTGCTCAAAGATTCACCCAGTGTTTTGGTAATGAATAAAGTATTTAATATGTACTCAAGAATTTATGCATACATGCTAATTCAAAAGTAGATATCAGGCAGGTTTTGTTTTTAACATCCTTACATTAGATCACTGCCAGTAATGAACGTTTTTGATATGAAATTAAAAATTGACTTCTTAGTAGTATTTATCCTCGACCTTGTGACAAAAATGACTCTTACTGATATCTGAAAAAGGGCAATGCTCAATTACATATTACTTTATTTGATGTTAAAATATCAGCTTGTCTAAAGTGAACCTAGGTCTGCGATTCTGGAATCTTAAATTCAATGGTTTTAGATAAAATAGCAAAGTTTATTAAATCATATGCTAATTATGGAAGTCTTAGGAATATATTCTTACCTTCTAAGTTTTCTAAGATAAAATGAAATATTTATATTATCTTATCATCAACCTTTTTGAAGAACACTGATTTGAATAAATATTTTACCTGTATTTCTTTTGCAAGCTGCCAAATTATTTACCTTTATATGGAAACAAGGAAGCAGATGGACTGGTAATTGTATATGAATTATATTCAGTAAAGGACTAAACTGAACGATGGCCTGGAGCTATATCTCTGAATTAGGTGTTGAAAAAACTAGAATATTTCCAATAAAAAACACTTTGTCAAATTTTCCACTTCGAAAAAAAATATGAAATGTAGTAAATTAAGAAAGGATATATAAGGGTTTGGCTTTCTGCTTCTCCTCTTGATACCAAAAATGAGGGAATCTTCCGAAGAAAAAAAGGAACTAGTCAATTTCAAGAATTAACTCTATACAAAGATGTGTAGAAGAGGGATGTTGCGAATATTCCCATCCGCATCCACAAATGTGAGCTTCTCATAGGTTTCGATATCCAAATCTGCAATAATTAATGCGAATGTTCATGCGGATGTGGATATAATACAGGTTGCACAAGAAAGAAATTGGGCGGGGCCGGTGGATGGCGTGTGTTGTTCGCACATGATAATGAACAATAGGAGCGATGACTTATTGTATAGATAGATATTTTGAGTGCTGTTGTGATATTGTGATCATTTAATGTCAATAATTCTTTATTGGGAAATCTTTATATTAGTCTTAGCTCAGCTTATTAAATCGAAATTGCCAAGTGTTACAAAATTGCCATTATGTTACACCAGTAATATGTTTTATTGTGGATAAATTTTATCATTTCATCACAATATTATTAATTTTATCAACGTGGTTTCCGTTATTGATAAGATTATTTGACAAGTTAAACAACAATGTCACCACTGATGCAAACAAAGATCACAAGAGTTTGATCAGAATCGACAGTCTATCACGACTCTGAAAAAGGGACTTTCACAAAGTTTTCGAGCTTGGGATACAACAATTCATATACCACCTCGCGATCAGCAGAAATTTTTTACACTGGTGACTGAGGAAGAGATTAAAAACAATATTTTGGTGATAACAATGATTGAGAATGACGTTTTCGGTTATATTAATGTCAATTCCGAAGGGGTCAAAAGAATGATAATAACGAAAAAGAATATGAAACAACTAGGGACATTAAGTAGCGTTAGGAAGTCATGTTTTAAAAACGATCTTGCTATGATGTTGGATTCGTCAAGTGAAGATGAAAATTAAAAAATACCAGAAAATGGTAACACTGAAGCTGTACTACTTTCTTACCATTCTAAAAAATGAGTTAATGTGGATGAAAATCCTCTCAAGTGGTGGAGTGTTCGTCAAGAAGAATTTAAGATATTATCACCGATAGCATGAAGATTTTTATCCGCTCCACCAGGCAGTGTACCTAGCGAACAATTATTTAGTAGTGCAAGTTTAATTTACGAAACTCTGAATAACCGCTTTGGATCAGAAAAAGCGGCACTATTACTCTTAATTATATAATGCTCCTATTTTCAACTTCACTTACATATGAAAATTAGTAAGTGAAGTTGAAAAAAAATAGGAGCATTATACTTAATACTAATTTTTATTGATAAAAATGTTGATAATCACTGTATCATTGTTTCAATTCTTTATTCAGAATTAACTATATCTATATAAGATCTTAAACATCCGCAGATACAAACTGGAAGAAAAAGCCCCCTTGAAACAGCTATTTTCATATAAACATTGAATTACACGAAAGAGAAATACTTTCAAAACAAATACTTTCATATGAACGCTGAATTATACAAAAAACACTTTTTTCTATTCCGTTTGTATTCCAAATATTCGTAATTGAATCGAGTCAGATATCATTCATAAGATTCCAACACAATATAATAAATGAAAGAAGTGAAATTTCACTGTCATCCCTACTGGTAGACATCCGAAGTTTCGCCATAAGACACTTGCCTCATTGACTCTTCGGTACCAAATACGGATAACATCATTAAAAAGAAACACTCAATTCGTTCATTATAAGAAAAAACATTCAATTGGTTCATGAAATTACGACTTTTTGTCACAAAATGAGTTGAATCCACCCATGTCATCGATGACGGTACGTAAATAACATTTGCTTATTTGATTAAATTCCAGCCATAGGAATGTTGCTCAAATTGAAAGGGTATATTTTAAGAATAGATTAATTTTTGGGAAATAAAGGTTTTGGGTTTCTTCTTCCCCGTCTTGATACAAAAAGAAAAGGAACCAATCAATTTCAAAAAATAACTCTATACAAAGATGTGTAGATCATGCGAATAAGTAACCTTCGGACACAAGCTGAAAGAAATAGCCCTCTCTCTATTTTCATATATTTCATATATATTTTCATATATAAACATTAAGGTTTCGGGAAGTGGTTCAATTTTTTCATTCAGATTTTCAAGTGTTCAGTCAGAATATGCACTCTGTAAGAGATAATCCCATATATACCACATAAAAATAGAAACGGTTTCATTTGAAATTCAAATATTTCTTCTTACGTTTTAAATTCTTCTTATGGTATATCCGAACCACAGAAAACCTTATACTATGTTCGTATTCGACAATTACTATCCGGATGAGATTTACCATATAATGTATGTCCTTATGAAAGGATCACAGATGGCAGCTTCAAGAATAATCTTATTCAATTATCGTTTGAAAAATGGCATAATTCTACCCTTTTCCTTACACGGATAATTTCAAAAAGTGTACAACCCGTTAATGAAAATTATTCCTTCAGTCAGTAGGTGTTAGGGAACAAATTCTTGTCTTCTAAAACCTACAGTATTCTCATTAGGAATAGTAAATACACCTCATATAAAATTTATAACGTCTCTTTTCAAACATTGTATTGAATTTTTAGTCTGTTCATTAATTATAGTTCTTCATTGTTCGTTTTTTTTGTACAGGTTTTTGATATTGGGAAAGGAACCAATACTCCCATAACTGGTTTGGAATACTACAGAATTCCCAGTACAGACAAGTATGTCATAATTGCCGCTACACCATCCAGACTTTATTTTTTTTCTGGCGGTGCAAATATAGAAGAAAAGCCTGTTCTGCAGCAAGTTTTCAATAAGTATCTGAACATTCCAGAACACGAAACATTCATAGAATGTGCTAGTAATTTAAGGTATTCAAAATTGCAGTTTTGGTCAGAAAATTTGATCACTCCAAATGCATTTGCATGGATTTCCGAGAAAGGAATATCTTATAGTCAGGTAAACAAAACATGTTTCACAATATTATTAATTCGTTTATTCTTAGAAAATATTCCATATAGATTTTCAATAAATTTTTTACATCTTCACTAACACAAGGCTGTACGAGTTCTATAAGTTGACTATTTGAACAATTCTGACGTTCAGTAGGTCAGTACATCACAAGTATGATGGTAGCATTTTCAGTGCTGCATCTCTTTCTTGTGGAACGAAATGAATTGCTACTTTTTGCAGCCTCTTAGGCTTATGTATGACGAATTGCAATACTTTTAATGGAGTTGGGAAGATTCAAAGTATGATTGAGTTCAGAGCCCCACAGATTTTAGCAGTATTTCAGAACGTTTCAATAGTTTTCACCTTATAGATTATCAGCTTCCCAGCATGCATTATGATGACTCGGAATAGTAACAATAGAGGTGCATTTGAGTTAACACCTGATAGAGCAGATAGAATACTACATCATTGACATAGTATTTCATGAACCTTATAGCATCTTCCATTAAGGTTCTTATTGACGTTATGATAATGATGTTGAAAGATTTGTCAGCGTATTGGCAGAGTATTTCAAGATATAATAAGGTTGATGAAACATTATGTCAATGGTTGTAAGCAGCACGCCTCGACTCGATCAGATGTCAGTTCGAATACAGATTAGACAATTTAAGACTCATAAAGTCCATTTTGATGATTCAATCAATAATATTTCGTAGATTCCTTTGAAAGATTCAATCTTCAAAATTTGTAGTCGATTTGTTTAAAGCAACAGAATTTTCATCTAAAGACAACCAATTTTCATTTATTATTCTAAACGCAAAATGGGTTTCCAAAGCATCTCTTTATTTCTTTAGGAAAAAAGCTTTTTGACTTATACTTCTTCATCTTTATACAGATCTTTGTGGAGAGTTTATTTTGAATTTTATTGCTTTCTTCCTTCTCTTACTTCTGTCATTCCACTGTTATCATTATCTCCAATACCAAGACACAAAGAACCACAAATATGTGCCTAAAAATTGACATTATTCATTTCTTTAATCTGCTTTCAAGAGAATATTTCAGTCAGTGAACTTCAGGGAGTTATTAATTAAGAATCTTATAACAAAATACTTCAGACTTTTTAAATTTTTGAAATCTAGACAATCCTTCGGTAAAAATACTTTATTGAATAGTGGTATTTAATATTTTTTCACCTATCATTACTAAGGTCTTTGTTTCCGAGGCATAAACTTAGTATTAGTATTAATTTTGTTATTCATATTCTTGGTTTCAGTTCGACTTGCTAACGGATGATATAAAAACTATCAAGTCAAAAATAAACTTGATACCTTATCCCAAACCACTTTATGAGGATTATTCGGTTTCCCAAAAGTACCCTATAGCAATTGCTTTAACACAGTTCCATATTCTACTTGCTTATTCTGATTCTATAAAAGGCATTTGTTTATTAAATCAAGAGGTCGTGTATGAAGATAACTACAATGAAGCTTTTGGAAAATTAGTGAACATCGTGAAAGATGTGCAAACAGGTGAGGATTAAATCAGTGGTTTATATTGTCTAATATTTGTATAAAATGAAGATATTAACCAGGTTTATCATCAAGAGCCATATTCTTGGTATATCTATAATCCTGGTTAGAATTTAGGCTTTTTCAATTTTTACATTTTATAGGCACTGCAACATTTATTATCTTTAGGTTGCTTATGACCTTTGAGCCTTGCTTTTAAGAAAACTCTAACTAGCTTTCTGTCTTGAGGTACTGAGGACTGATATAACAATCACAACCTACAACTTTCATCCTCATTACAAAGACTGCTAGAATTACATCATATATCTCATTTTTTCATATATATTTTCTGGCTAAAGAAATAGAAGTAGAGGATGAATTATATAAGGACTGGAATTCAAATATGTTTGGGTATATAGGCTTATCAGAAGATTTTTTTTGTTTGCGATGATGCCCACACATCTGTTTGCAATTAGACACATCAAATGCACTTTTGTCAAATATGTGAATTTGCGTGAAAAATATGCATATTTTTTCAAATTATATTGAACTGATTACACAGTTCTCCATTTTCCTGACATACATTTGTTGAAGAATTTCATCATTTTCAGGTGTTTTAGAAAGCTAGGATTGAATATAGTGCATGATTTCAGCATAACTGGGCTCATTTCTCCAACCAAATTTAGCAATGCTTGGTTTTGGCCTACATATGGAGAATATGGTCCTAAAAGAACTACTTCATTTTCTAATATTATAAGAGATATTCAGAAATCAAGTTCTGTGTGAAAGGTCTCCATAGGTCAATTTTGTCAATAATGTTAGTGCCTATTAATGGAGTTTTATCCCAACACCAAATCATTTTTTTTAACACCTCAACACGTGTCTCAAAACATCTCGAGGTGTTGAGATAAGGGTTTGATGTTGGCCTAAAACTCCAGTAATATTAATTATTACACCAAAGTACAATGTTAATGCCATTACAATGAGGTAGTTCTGTATGTAATAAATGTTTTCAATCAATTTGTGAATGTTCTTCAATATATTAACAGTTCAACTCATTATTCGTAGGAGAGATTTGGGCTGTAACTGAAAATGCAGTATTTCGTTTCAAAATTACCAAAGAAGAAAGGAATGTTTGGCAAATATTCTGCAATAAAGGAGAATTTGATCTTGCCAAAAAGTACTCTAGGAGCAACGAGGCTTGTTATAATCACGTGTTGATAAAAGAAGCTGATATGCTTTTCAACGAAAAGAAGTACATACTCAGTGCACAGAGATATGCGGAAACACAATCCAGCTTTGAAGAAATATGTTTGAAATTTATCCAAGCAGATCAACAGGATGCACTGAAGTTATTCTTGAGGAGCAAATTGGATACCCTGAAACCTCAAGATAAAACTCAGATAACGATGATTGTATTGTGGGTGTTGGAGCTTTATTTATCGAAATTGGAAGAACATAGGTTACAAGGACTTGAGCAGAGTGCTAAATACTCTGATGTTCAAAAAGAATTTGAGGCATTTTTGGCTTTGGATGAAGTCTCCGATTGTTTGAGAAATAACAAGAATACAATTTATGACCTAATGGCGAGTCATGGAGATAAGGCTAACCTAATGAAACTGACCATTGTGAATAAGGATTTTGAACAGGTATATTTACGGATCGAGTCGAATGTAGATCCATTTGGATCACTATGGTAGATCATAATTGTGATGATTTTTGTTATGCTAACTAGTTCAGATTTGTTGTAAATCCTCTGCAATAGAATGTGAATAAGTGTAAGACAAAAAAATTAATATCCACCTCTCCCAACCTTCCTACACAATAGAATCTGAAAAATGCCTGCCAGAAATAACTACTTTCCTAGATAAAACTACGACTGACTTCTCGTTTGTCTAACCCCAGGACCTTACTGAACTCAATGAAGTGATCACCTGTACACCGGGAGTATTACTCCTTTTCAGTGTGGGACGGATTTAACCAAAATAGCATTGCCATGTGGCAAAACACGAAACTTCTGTCTGTAATTGGAGCCATTGAAATAAACAAGGTAGTCAGAGCTCGATCTTGTGAATAAAGCCTTAAACTTTGCCAGAATCTACAGTGAAGGAAAAATTAATACAATATTCGAAGAAAGGTCATCCTTTGCTCATTTGTTTACCAGACGAAAGATATTTTTTATTGTATTTCAAACGCAGATGAATACATCCTGATAATGTTGCCTATCAAAATATTTTCATGGCTGTCTTTAAAGAAACAAGAAAATTTTGCCATGTTCCATCCAGGAGCAAGAAAAAATGTTCGGTTAATTTTCATAGAACTCTGAAGCAAACAAAATTGGTTCTATGAAAAATCTCAATATCTGCAGTAGTTTCAGAATTATAATTAAAATTAGATTTTCATAAATTGGTCGTTATATTTGTTCAGAAAGAATATAACCGTTTTGCACAATTTTCGAACGGATCATAAAAAGTCCCATTAATGTTTTGTCATTAAAAATTAAAAAAATCGGAAAATTTCCTCGAAAAACACCTTTCCTCAAAGCGGACCCCTATTTTTTATTTGAAGAGATTCAAACACGGTTACATGGGAGAAGTTGTTCAGAATCTAAAAATAAAAATTTTCAAAAAATCCTGTCTGTTCTTATAAAAAAAATGATATA
This sequence comes from Leptinotarsa texana, assembly GCA_015342105.1. Classification (NCBI taxonomy): domain Eukaryota; kingdom Metazoa; phylum Arthropoda; class Insecta; order Coleoptera; family Chrysomelidae; genus Leptinotarsa; species Leptinotarsa texana. Next base: position 2,269 of record WOGN01000864.1, on the reverse strand, counting down.
TCGATTTAAAACTCTTAAATTTTTTTGTTTCTGGCTGACGAATATAGGAAAAGTCTAATTCAATTTATGTAAACTGTTGTCTTTGTGCGAAACATCGCAAAAAATTCAATCAAGTTATTCAAAATTAAGGATAGTTTGGATAACCATTATAACATATCAAAAAAACCCTTTGATGTGAGACTCGTGTTTCGCTATACAATAGCATCTTCAGGCATCACAATAACCATTCTTGTTTTATTCATCTGTATATGGAATTAAATAAAAAAATATGTTTGATCTGGTTAACAGATGATTGAAAGACAAGCTTTCTTCTTAAAGTAAATAATTCAATAATTGAAATTTTCATGAATCTCTCTCCTCTACATTGTAATCAGGCTGTGAAAGATTTTCTGATATGTATTATCTAAAACTAACTGAATGTTTATCATCAAAGAAATTTTCACATAAAATTGTTTCTTCGGATAATTCGTGATACTATTTTGATGGTTCAAACCTAAATTCGATCCTATATGAGGGAATGACACTTATCCTGACCACTTATTCGGGATACTTATTTTCCACTAAACATACTCATTTCAAATTATGAATAGACTGACCCGTTACTTGATGAAAAATAATAACATTCTCCATAATAATAAGTACACAGGAAGCTACGGTGTTGAAGAAACGTGCCTAGAAATAAAAATTTTTTTGATAATTTTATAATTATAATCATGGATAATATTTATTTCAGTTAATAAGGCAACATATATTCAAAAACAGTTTCCGAGAAGCATTGGATGTTCTCAAAAGTCAAAACAATAATGAATTGTATTACCAGTTTGCTCCCATATTGATTCAAGAGGATCCCAAACACATGGTAAAAGTTATCATCGAGCAAGGGAGAAAATTATCACCGCTCAAGCTTCTTCCCGCAATGGTAACGTGCAGTGGAGAATTACATGCATTCGAAGTCATCAAATACTTAGAATTCTGCATAGAGAAAATGAGAAATACCGACAAAGCTATTCATAACTTTTTGTTATCGCTTTATGCCAAATATGACTCAGAAAAGCTCATGAATTATTTGAATTCGCAGGGACAAGAAATCAGTATGGTAAACTTACATGTCAGTTGTGGTAAAACTTAACTAATGAATATGTCTTCCAGGTTAACTATGATGTTCATTTCGCATTGAGGTTATGCCATGAAAATAATCAGAAGAGAGCTTGTGTACAATTATTTGGGCTTTTGGGATTATGGGAATCTGCAGTGGATTTGGCTCTCACGGTGGAGTTAGATCTAGCAAAGAAAATGGCAAATATGTCACCTGAAGATGATTTGGAACTAAGAAAAAAACTGTGGCTGAAAATAGGTATTCAAAAAACTCTTTATCGCACTTTTTTTTTTTCAATGCTTACTTAATTAATGAAAGTTATGATATTTTTTACTTTATTTTTGACACCTTCTGCAGGTAACCATATGACCATAATGAATTTCGAAACGTTTCGACAAAGTCACATTTGTCATCATCTGGCGATTTATTGTTAAGTGTTCGGAAGTCTCCTGACCCTACTCAGATGACTCCTTAATGTGTGGGTACAATGTTGTTACATAAATACTGTTCTTGATTACCTGGAAATGGTACCTGTGGCAGATACCCAACAGAAAAACAAACAACCCACCCAGCTAATGCCGCGCAGAGAGTTGAATTAAAACCATCAGGCACCTGTGCAACGTCTTCGACTTTTCATAGTGGGAAGTATTTTGCGACGAATCTTCCAAGTCGAAGACGTTGCACAGGTGGCTGATGGTTTTACTTCAACTCTCTGCGCGGCATTACCTGGGTGGGTTGTTCGTTTTTCTATTGGGTATCTGACACACGTACCTACAAAGTCGTAGGTCTGCATGAGAGGAGAGGGGGAACCCTGTTTAAAATAAGTGTCATATACAAGTAAAAATCGGATTATAATGTTTAGTCAATATGATTTTACCCAAAGTACATTATCAGTGTCTTGCTAACTCTATATATGTTGTTATTATTGCCATATAGGCAGTGTTCTAATAAATATTTTTCAAGGCAGATTTTAATTTTTTGAGTTCCAACATTCTGATAGCATTGTGGAGAATATTATGTAGATTCATAGTTAACGAGTTTCTGCAGCTTACAGCTAGCTTGTTTTAAAAAAATATATTTCAAAATCTTTTTTTCCGTTAATCAGCTGTCGCCCCCATACGAACGACAACTCTCAGAAGTTGAGAAACTTGTGCGAGCTAAGGACTAACGAGG
>WOGN01000863.1:0-21755 GCA_015342105.1 Leptinotarsa texana | reverse complement strand
TGAAAATAATAAAGACCTTTTTTATTATTATTATTATTATTATTTCTATTGTGCCGCTATCAAACGAAACTATTTCACAAAGAATTCAGTATCTGACAAGCCACGTCTAACAAGAACTTGGTACACGTCTACAAAAACACGATTTGTCTTGCAAATAGATGAATCGACTGATATTGCAGGTCTGGTTGTTTATCGTGAGATATCTATATGAAAGTTGAAGAAGACATGCTTGTGTGTTCACCCTGCCCATAAACACTAGCGGAGAAGAAATGTTCAATAAAATAAATATATTTTTTGAAGTAAACAACCTCAGTTGGAACGATTGCATTAACATTTGTACAGTTGGGGCCAAGACGATGACGTGTAAAACAGCAGAAGTAGTGACACAAATAAAAAATAAAGCGCCTAATTGGAGATCCAGCTGTAGTTGTATTCTGCATAGACAAGCATTTGCAATGAAGCGAATGCCGTCAAATCTAAAATTAATTCTGGATGAAGCAGTAAAAATAATTAATTTCATCAAATCACAACCACTACAATCCCAACTGTTCTCATTATTGTGTGAAGATTATGGTAACAAATATAAAACACTGCTGCTCCTGCTGCTGCTGAACTAATTAAATTTATCATTGCAATGTAAACACACACACATTGTTTCAGGCCTGTAACAAGATAACTGCCTGCAAAAGAAAATTTGATTTTTGGATCATTTGCGTGAGTGAGTTTGTTTGTTAGCATTAACGACTTAGAAGTGTTTTAGGATGATGTATTTAGAGAATTGGTCCAATATCTCATTTCGATGCGTGTATCTTTTATGAAGTATTTTTCCAAAGAACAGAATACAAAAATGAAACTGAATTCAACGATTCATAATCCTTTCTTACCCAACTTGCAAAAGCACGAAAATATATCAAGTCAAAGAGATATATGAATCTCTTTTAGAAATGTCATCAGGCACAAGTATGGAGTCACTGTTCAAAAAGTCAGCTCTCAACAATTTTAATTGTAGAATTCATGATGAATATCCAATGCTCGCCAAAATGGCTCTGAATACTGTTCTCCCTTTCCCAACAACATATTTTTGCGAAACAACCTATGCAGCCACGAAAACAAAATACCAAAATAGACTAGACGGTGAACCTGATATGAGACTTCAATTGTCTTCTATCAAACATAATTTCAACCAATTGATGAAAGAAGATTGAGTCGAGGTTTAACAATAATGGTTTGGTGTAGTGATAACACTCCAGTAATATTCAAATTTCTCTAAATAAATATCTCTGAAATCTAAATAGGAAATGATTTACAAAATGTCCTTAGAATAAGATAATTATAACAAATAGCTGTTAATGAACACCTTGTATGAAAATTCCAAGATCTTGCTTTGGAACCACATCAATGCACATCAGTGCAAATATCAATAAGCCAAAATAGTACGTATTAGACAGAACATTCAGGATGAACTTGAAAGAGTATTGAAACAGAAATCTTAAAAAATCCCCAAATATACAAGGTGTTCTATTTGAAATAAAAACGTTTTTGCCAACTTTGGGTTTACCCAAAAGTAAAATTGTTTTGAAAATATTTTTAATGAATTAATTCATATCAAATACCTCTTGTCAAACATTTTCAGATTGAAAATATATTTGAAATATATTCAACTAACCTTTGTCAAATATCATCCTATATATTCTAGGTACTATATCCAATAGCTTCACTTTATTGGGTTGCAGAAAAATGAATATGCACTATTCTGCTTACTAGAGTATTTGATCATAATGAATTTCGTAGTAAATCTATCCATTAAAATTATATCATTATAGTTTTTATTGAAAATAGCCATCTCAGTCTCATCAACTCGACAATAACTGAAAATTGTTAGATTTCTTTCAGGGTACACTGTAATGACAATAATCATCCTGGATTATCAGGAACATATTGAATGAAAACAAAACTTACCGCTCTGTTGTGGGTTCAGCACAATTTAAGGGGTACTTCAGTTCAATTATCTCCCCATTCTTCTCTTTCAACTGTCCTGGATTTTCCATGTAATACTGTACCAACTCTGACAGTGTGGCAAATTTTTCACCTCCGTATAAATCATAGAAATCTCCAGAATTTTGAATTTTGATGTGTGTAACTTCTCCATTCCGCCTAAAAATATGAAATTTTTATTAATTTGATGATCTACAATATTTAGAATCACCCTTCATTTTTATTAATAGCAGATGGTATAAGGGTTCAACTGTAACAGAAGGAAAAATAGCAATTGTCACTACGGGTATATGCTAAATTAACCATATACTTTCAATTTCAGCAAACACAAATACCAGTCTTGCTGTTGTTAGAGAGTTGAGCAATCTTATTAAATAAAAGCCACAGTTTTGTGGTAAGAAAAATGAACACTTGTATGAAGGGTTGGAAAAATTGAACTGTTTAGAAATACAAAATAATAATTGGTATACTTTTCAAGATAATACTTTGAAAAAACAAAAATTGAAATGAATGAGATATAAAAATTAACATGTCAAACCTGCCTCACTTAGAAACTTCAATAAAATATGTAGAACAATCACAAATTTTTAATTTATATACATTCAACAGTTTAGTGTTTCTATGCTGCCATTATGTAGTGGTACTACTTCAAGATTAACAATATATTACCTTTTGAAAATGTGATTGTAAATTACAAGGCACAAAAAATCTACGATCGAAGTGAAAATCAAATGGATTCTAAACTGAATACTTAAAAATAACTTTAATCAGAACTCTAAACATCAGGAAAACACAATCAGATAGACCTGTTGAAATGCTTTCAGTTTGCTTGTAATACCAATGCATGTAATACAAACGCAAGACAGGTGGTACATTGCAACTCACAAGTACATATTCAAAAACTCTTACTTGACTTGAACATTTACAAACTAAATAAATATTTGATTATAAATTTTATTTTATATTGAAATTTTCAATAACTAATAGTAAATGAGAGATTTAATTAACATTAGGACGTATAAAAAATATTTAGGCCCATTATCCTTTCAGTTTTTTTTTTACTTCTGCATTAATATAATTTAGGAAAATATGTTAATCACTTACATCTTATAACTGAAGAGTCCATCTGAAGTAACTACTTCTCTAAGGACTTTAATGGATTTTCTTCTCCAACTTGTACAAGTATGAATATTACTGGAGCTTTTTCTCAACATCAAATCGTTATTTTTATGCCTCAACACATGTTTCGATCACCAAGTGATCATCTTCAAGAGGAAAAACTCCAGTAATATTCATTACTACACCAAATGTTCCAAACAGTACATCATATTGTACAAGTATTATAAATATTTTTAGTCTTGCAAAAACTATACCAGAAGTAAGTAAAAATTACTTTTATGTAGTTCGGTTTCTGAAGAACAGTTCTTTCTTTCAGCTCGTACCTGAAAAATCTCCATATATATGATCGCTGGTTTTATTGATATTTGTTATTTTTTCTTTCTCTCTTAGAAAGTTTCTCCAAAGTCATCCAGAGCTCCAAGACATATCATATATACGCTATATAAGAGAAATCTACAGCAAAGGTTTCACTGCAACTGAATTCCAGAAACAATGTTTCATGTATTATAGATGTAATTTAGCTTTACTAAGAAATGTTTTTGGAATAAACTTACAAGCAATCAAAAACCTGCATTAGAGAACACAGTTTCAATACCTGATATACATACTAGTACAACAATCCAGTTTAAATTTAGTGATGTTTTGATTACTTTTCTTGAGGTCTTTTTCAACTTACCGGACAGACAAGGTAAAATTGCTAGGATTTGCTGTACTGGGTCGAGCCAAGAAACTGCAATCCACCCCTCTTTCCATTAATAACTTTTCTGCCTCAATCCCATCTATTGTAGGCCAAAACCACCTGAAAACAGGAACACCTTGCTGAGTGTGAACTATAGAATTTACCCATTTTATAAATACAAAAAAAGAACAATATCTAATTCTGAAGGGTTGATTGACACATTTGGTTTGTCAACAATGAAAAAATTACAGTGATAATTGATAAAAAACAAATTACCTTCTGATACTCATTATTCAACATATAAATGAAAAAAAATGAAGGAAATTGAAAATAAATTATTGTAAAGAGTGTACTTTCTTACTAAGCGCCATCTTGAATGTACCAGGAGCACGCAAATATTAACAGTTCATGTTAGTCCTAGTAGTGCTTTAATACTGTGCCTCAATGAAAAAATCTTTCCGCATAATACATTATAAATGAATGCATTTTCTTTATTTATGATCATATTGAATATTATCAACATTACGATAGTTTCGCAAATCATTATTGACTTAACCTTATACATCAACTATCCCATCAAAACCTGGCCTGGTTTAAAAAAATTAAGAAACAATAATTTTAATAATTGTAGCACCATTGTATTGTTGTTTTGTAAATTATAAGTTTCAATAATACTCCATATATAAAATTTGAAAAATATAATAACTCATCTACATTACACTAACATAAAAATTACAGTTTTAATATCGGAGCTTTATCTTCTGAAGACCCTTCTGCTAGTAATTCTTCTTTTTCCATAAGTTGCTGCTTTGCCAATTGTGGTTTAACTACCGTATAATAATGATAAAATCTGGATACAATTTGTGAAAATGCATAAATAGAAGCTCCGATGCATGTGTATACGAATCCTTTATGAAATTTATCAAATATGGCATTCCTTACTGGGTGCTTCTTCATGTTTTCTGAGAAGTTGTCGCTTTACCTTTGTAAAACTTAAAAAAGTTCCTTCCTATTCGGATTTCAAATATTCCTCTCCTTATTCCTTATTTCATAAGCCATAACCTAAAAATTCGGATTGTCAAATTGTCAACTTCAACATTGACATTATTTACAATTGACAACACCTGAAATACATCATAAAACATGATATTTTGTGTCCAACCATAGAAATATTTCTGTATGTCCAATTACAAAATACTAACTACTCCTGCACTTGAACGCGCATACTTATATTGATATCCTGTTGCAAGTGCAACCAAAATTTTTCTGTTCATGAAAAAGACGAAAAGCAGTCATTTTCAACTTTCAACAGCAATATGTGGCATTTGTTGTTTATTGTTATTGTATGTTTTACAAAATGTTCGTTAGCTACTTAAATAAAGATTTTAATTTTTTGAAATTATTTTTTCTGCAATTTCAATGAATCATCAAATGGAAATGAGGAAATTATTTCCTACTAGAAATACTAGGAATATTTAGCAGATTATGTATTTTTTTGATATCAATTCGAACCATATTATTTGGGTGACAATGATTTTTAATCATTATTTGTCATCCTAAATATTTTTAACTCATGCCCATAAGAGAAATTCAATAAAATTCTTCTCTTCTGGCTCATTATAATTATTATACACTAACGACTTGGCGTTGGATAATGAAAAGAATGAGAGTTGCAGAATTGCAACTAACCATATTATGTAAAAATTCTTGTAATTGTTTCACTCAGGTTTCAGGCGTTTCATGATTGGTGATACTGATGTTTGACATATAATGATAAAGATATATTCGAAAAATAACCGCTGCCATCCAGAATATTTGACAGCAGATACCGGAATGATACATTATTGTTTATTACTTTTGAAACATGTTTGTGTCAATTGTATCATTCATAAGACGATTGCTAAATTATTTTCGATGTGAAAACTGGAAACGTATACTGCGACCATACATTGATCTAATATATATCATTCATAACAAACAAAATAACAAATCTACTATGACATATGTTAAAATATGTTCAGTAGTAACCAAGACATTCTCCAACAAATAGATATTTAGTTGAAGGGGATTGAAAAAACATTTTTTGAATGCAATATAAATAGATATTCCTTTGAATTCTACATCAACAGACACATCGCACCCATTAATAAGACCGACTTAGGTTTTTAGCGGGGTTATTCGTGATTTTCTTCAATTTAATTGGAGAGCGCGTTGAATAAACAGCTATACAACATGGAAGCTAGTTGTTCGGGAATCGTGAAGCGTCCTAAATTATCACCATTAAATGAAAAAACAATTGTTATGAATGTATATAATTCTTTAAGAATACATTATCCGCCCGAAATAAACAGTGAGGAGGAAGTAGTGCAAAAATGCTCGAGTATGACCGGTGTCAATAGATCGACAATTTTTAGAATTCTCAAGTAACTCAAGGAAAACAACAAGTTTTTCTACCCGAAAGTGTCCACTGGTAGAAAGTGTTTGGTTATCGATGAAGAAGTGAAGAATTCTATTAGGAGAAGAGTACACTCTTTTTACATAAAAAACGAAAAACCTGCATTAAATAAAGTTTTGTCAGTTATTCGTGAAGACAGTTTTTTTCCTGATATAAGAATAACTATATTATGAAAGATATTACATGAGCTGAATTTCACTTTTGGAAAACAAGATAGAAAGAGCAGGTTGATAGAAAAATCAGAGATTGTAGAATGGAGAAGAAACTATTTAAGAGAAATAATGAAAGTAAGAGCACTAGATAAATCTATTTTTTATTTGTATGAAAAATGGGTCAATTAGGGTCATACCGTCTCAAAGGTTTGGCAAGATCAGAACATCAAAAGTGAAAGACAAGCCTTTATGGAAGGTTGGTCTATAGGTTTGAAAATTCCAGCTGGAAACGGTCGACGTCTTATCATCACTCACATAGGCAACAGTGAAGGATTCGTGAAAGATTAATTGATTATGTTTGAATCGAAGAAATTGATGGACTATCATCGAGAAATGGATGCCACAATATTCGAAGGATAGTTTAAGAACATACTTGTGAAACTTCCGTAGGGATCCGTAATAGTAATGGATAACGCAAGTTACCACAGTAGATGAGTTAAGATGCTGCCAACGTCGTGTTGGAAGAAAGCAGATATTACTGAGAGGTTACAAACGAAAGCTATTCCTTTTGAATCGACCATATTTAAAGCGGAGCTCCTCAACTTGGTCTAACATCATAAGTCAAAATTCGTCAGGTATATCACCGAAGAGATGTCGAAGACTAAAAGAATGTCGGTCCTTCGATTTCCGCCTTATCACTGTGAATTGAATCCAATAAAGTTGGTTTGAGCTCAAGTTAAAGGATTAATCGCAAGGAATAATTAGACCTTCAAGCTGTGTGAAGTAAAGAAATACCTATACGGTGCTCTGGAAATAGTCGACCAAAAAGCTTGGGAAAAATGTGTCCACAAAACAATCAGAATTGAAGCAGAGATGTGGGATCTGGATGATCGCATAGACTTATCATCAGAAAAATTATTTCAGTTGTCATCAATCCTAATGAAACTGATTCATCCAGTGAAGAATCACTCAAGGAATCCCTGTAGACTTTTTTAAGATTAAAACTATCACAATGTCTTATTCGAAGTAAGTATTCCCTTCAAATCTATGAAATTGTTTTTCAGTCAACTATAAAATCCAATAAGGAATATGAATCTTCATTTCGAAACCAACAAAAATATATAAAATGTATCTCTCAGTAAAGCCACACTTTTCTACTTCCTGAAAATGTCAAAGCCGATGCCGAAACGTCGAACAACGCAAAATTGAAGGCGGTTCAACTCAAAATCAGATATTCTAATTTTTAATCGCGGAAATCTATTCTATTTTTAACTTATATGGTCATGTTTCGAATACTTTATCCATCTCCATTATCATACCGACGAGCAATTTGATATTATCAGAGTCAATGATAATAATAATATCAAATTTATTTACCTACATCAAAAGACGAATGATAACTACAAATTATAATGTTTTGATTTAAATAGGTTGGATAAAGAAAATAGATAGAGTCTTTGAAACATCATCAGATACATATTTTTTCAATGTGCAGAACTTTTTAAATTTAAATTAATGACAAATTTGATTTTTTTCAAAAAAGCTAATTTATCAAATGCAGTAACTTTTTGCCCTTTCTACATTTGAATTTATTTGTAAATTTAATATTCTGATAATTTTATAGATCTCTAAATAGATTTCTAAATAATAAAAAACAATTTCAAGTATAAATTGTCCTTCCCAAATTAAAATATTTAAAAAAAATTAGTTTTCACCATATTTTAATTATCTTCTCATCATCCAGAATATATCAATGGAAAACGTAATATTACAAAAAACATGGAGGTATTTTCGCATTCTTTGTCGGTGTTTTCGCGTTCTTTGTCGCATAATCCTATTTTAATGGCTCGTTAGCGGCGTCCTCAAGAGATATAGAGGGTGGACATATCTCAATGATTTTGTGGGTGAATTGCAGTGCTATTTGCTTGAGACGACTATGTTGTTTTCTTTGATGTAGCGAAATGCTTGCATTCTTGGAATTCTTTTACTCTCAGACAATACTGAACAAACATATATAATTGAAAAAGAGGATGCTGATCCGAGTCCTTTCTTTTAGAATTCAAGTTGAGTTCAGTTTTGTGTTCTCTTAGGATAGAAGCGCATTTTGTTGTAATAGGGGACCTCAATTCTTCATTAAAAAACTGTGTTTTTCATCTATTGGGTATATTTTTTTAATGAAATGAAAAATATACTCATTTCAACCTATGTAGTTCACTGTATTTATAATCCCAAGGAACATTGGTTGATAACCGAAACTGTTCATCTATGTATGTTGAATATTAAATAATTTGTTTAGTCTTCTATCACAAAAACTCTTAGGTTCAGAAAGTTTTTTGGGTTATTTTAAAATCAACATTAAAGTGACCGAGGTACCTTTTGAAAATCACTTGTTCAAATACTTCAAAATTCTCTGCCAATCAGTATATACCACGACCACGAAACGGAGATTAAATATTGATGAGATATAGAGCTACAAAAACACATGTCATTAAAATAGACAAAACTTTTAAAACAAACTATTCGTCTCAGGATTTTTTTTGTATCTCCCAAAACAAGCTAAACGTGACCGAGGAATCCTTTCAACAATCACTTATTCAAATATCTCGAATTCAAACCTGTTTTTTGTCAGTTGTCACTATCCACAACAAAATCATCAGTTGATTTCACGTGATTCACTATTTTCAAGAAAACATCTTCAATTTAACTGGTTTTTCAGTAGTATCACAGTGGTGGCGATTTTAGTATCACCAAACCACATTTCTTGTTACTTTCGGAACATATCTTATGATTGTAATGCAGACCTCAAGTCTGTCTTAAGATATGTTCCCAAAATAACCTCTTCCAAACAGATGATTTTTTACAGCGATTACCCGAAAAATATATTATTATTGATTACTTTTGAAACGGGAAGTTGTGATCATTGATTTCCTACCCATGAAAATACGGCTACAAATTGAGTGCTTTAAATGTAATTCCGGTACTGGAATTATCATTCTTTCCGTTTTTATGCTCTTCGATTCCTCATTCAATTGTCCGGCGATATCAAAGATTATTAATGGAGATGATTAATACTGTTGTATGTTGTATTATCTATTTTGTGCTTTATGTTTGACAGTAGATTATCATCTTTTTGACAGAGGGTTCATTCCACTCGATAATCTTGAAATGTAAAGTTATACCCTAATTAAATTATTGAACATCATTAAAACTAGTATGTTTCAATGACTGAGGATCTCGAGGGAATATAACAAAAAAATTAAAAAACTTGTATGTTGTAACATGTATTTCATGCTCAATGTTCTACGTCTCAGAGCAATAAAAAATATTATTTCTCTGAGGTTCTACGTGTTTTGACAATAGATTGTTATCTTTTTGACGGAGAGTCTTTCCGTTATATACGTGCTTTGTGTATTACGCTCGAAAATCTTGAAATGAAAATTTGTGTCCTGATGAAATTATTAAACATCATTGGAGCTAGTGTGTTTCAGTGACTGAGGACCGATAGAGAATATTACAAATAAAGTTAATGTTACTCACTAGAGTTTTTTTATAGTCAATTTGAAACATGTTTGATTCCGTTGGTTGACTGTATATGTACATAAAATATCACTGAATGAACTAAATGTCAGTAGATTTATTATATGATGTGTAATGGTACTCATTCACTTACAAAATATATCGGGCGAACACGGGGCTTGAACATGGCCCAGTATTTTGTCTTTTCCGTGTCTTTTCCATGCAAATAAATGGTCCATTTCACATTTTACATAGAAGTTACTTGAGACCTGTCTGTGCTACGTCAGCGCTTCATCCTCGCCTGACGTCTGTTCTGTTTGAATCAGTGCTAATATGATACATACTTAAATACCATTGTTTGCATAAATGCGCAATAATAATTACTGAATGAGCGTTTGGTACTTTGGCTAAAGTTTTCTAACAATATATCTCCCTGATAGAAGAGCACACCAAATATAGAGATTGAAAATAAAATAAATGTATTGGTACTCTATAATACATTCATGAAAGTGAAGAAGGATAAATTACTGGTGATGAAATCATGTGAAAGAAATATTGATTCATTTTATACAACCTAAAAAATCGACTGCGTGTTAAAAGTTGTATTCTTGTGCTCTAACTCCTCTTTTATTCAATATGTTTTCAGTAAGTGTTTTTGAATTATAGCCTTATGAGAGCATCTCCTTCATATATAGTGGAGCAACTATCTAAATACTTCATTTCTGATATAATGGGATACAATTTATTTTTCGTTAACTGGCTATCGCCCCATTTGAACGACCACCCTAAGAGTCAAAACTTGTGAGAGCATGTATAAATTCATATTTATTCAATTTAGCCATTAATTCTAATGTATATTTAGATACCGACATATCAATGACGTCATGTTCCAAATGTTGGTGAAAGGTAGAAGCCAGTGAGTAATTTTTTAATATCCCTTGTAACAAGCGATCATACCAGCAGTAGTTCACATTTTAACGAGTAGATGTCCTTTCAGTAGGGTTGTAAAACTTCTAGGAATTCGCGTACGTGAACCCAACCCAAAAAGTGTAGTTTTATAATACTTTTCCTACAATTTAAAAATTAATTTTAGAGTTATTTTATAAAAAAGGTATGTACAAAATTATATATGAGTTCGATTTCTCGAAAACTAAAGAAAATTGTAAAAAAACACTTCCGGAACTAATGTGTACATCAAATGATGCTTGGAATGCATTAAAATGGCAGCAGTGATAAAAAATATTTGTGCATAATTTAACCATACAACTTACACATTTCTTGAACAGTTGGAATTTCTTGTTACCGTAATTTTATGTAGAGTGTGACGTACCTAATTGTTACACCAGGCATTCAACGCGTTTTTGCTTTATTAAGCTCTGAATATTTCTAGACTGTCAAGAAACCCTGGCACTTGTTCTGATTTTTTTTACTTCTTCAGAATGCAGACTATCAAGTGTGTGGTAGTTGGAGATGGAGCAGTTGGTAAAACTTGCCTACTCATCAGGTATGCCTATGAACTTTTTGGAAAATTAGACAACCAATGTGTTTTTTTTCAGCTATACAACAAACAAGTTTCCTTCTGAGTATGTACCTACAGTTTTCGATAACTATGCTGTTACTGTTATGATAGGAGGAGAACCCTACACTCTTGGTTTATTTGATACAGCAGGTAAAAATAAAATAATGGGGAAAACAATTTTTATGTAGAATGAACAAATTAGATTGCTCAAAGTTCTTAGCTGTTTTGAACATAAATATGCGTTTCCTTCTTCACCTCTACCTGATGTGCAACAGTTGCCCTGTATTCCCTGAGTGTCATATTGCAAATTCAAGGATGACAGATGTCAAATTCATATTTCATTACTATTGTTGCGATTTTTGATGTGATTCGGATATAGGTAAAGCTATTTCTGTTGTTTTTATACACCGATTCTTCTAGTGACTACTTATAATTTCATCTTTATCAATGGAATCTTAATTATTGATACTGTCAATGTTATTTTTTTCTTCGTGTAAGTAATTCTGTTTACTCTATAGATATTTTGAAGTTATTTTCATTATCAGAGCTAAATTCAAAGTAATACATATACTGTAGCATTTTTTTCGGGTCTCTGACAAGATATTTATATTTTTCTGTCAGGGCACACTTTCTGGGCTTGCTCTCGTTTCTCTGTTTTTTATTTTTGTGAAGCCAATAATGACCACAGACAAAATATAGTTTATTTTTGTGATCAGTTCTGTGAATCACTTTAGTTTATCAGTACTGAAGCACTTTTATATTTGAATGGAAAATGAATGACTAAGAATAGACTTAAGATTTTAAGAATAATTACAACAAATGTTTCTTGACTTTCTCCATTACTCAATTCCAATTCTGTTGATTGAGATGGAATGAAAGGTAGTAACTGTAAGAGGAATAGAGCATAAAAATGAAAAAAAAGGTGAATTGAAGGGGTTATATTTTCAGGAGTAATTAATTTTTGGGAAAGAAAATGGTCACTTTACAATATTTTCAGTTTCTTATTTGATAAGGCAATTTATTGAAAGCAGAAAGAAAATTATGATCAAATCGTTTTTTGCCCATTATAGAACTTGCTGTATTCAGATGAAGCAGATTATGTAGCATTGTTTCATGATCATGAATTTCTGATCTGAATGTTTTAATAACATGAGGTTAGATTTAATTTTTTTATTGACCACTGATGAGCAATTTTGAGTCTGTCTATTATAAAATGTTCTTCCAAAGATAATGTGTTGTTATTGAATACAGTTGGTTAGTGGGAATGTGATATGGAAGATGATACAGTACTTTTAATGCTTATAAACAATGGAAATTTTGCTGAAGGTATTTTTATAGCATGATACTCATATATTTAATCCGGCTAAGAATATGTGAGCCCAAATTTTTTTTTTGTGGTTTCAATTTTGGACATCTGCGTAGTGCTCCAACAATGGCAGAATTTTTTCAATAAGTTTGTCAATGTGTATATCCCATTTAAATGTATTATAAATATGAACACCAAGGTTACTTCATTTTCATAGTTTGTTTTATTTGTGTATTCTTTATAGAAATAATTAATGTAATATTTTGCTTATTTTTTTGATGAAACGTTATAAATTCAGTTTTGTTTGAGTTAACTGAAAGAAAATTTGAGTAAAGCCATTTTTGAAAAAGTTTCAGATTATCATTAATTCTATTTTCTAAAATTGTTGAGTTTTCATTTGCAAATAAAAGTAGTTTATTGTCTTCATATGTTGTATACTTCTCTAATTCCCATTGATTCTAAATTTTTCAAAAGAATTTTATGATTGACAGAGTCGAAGCCATTTCTATGTCTAAAAAACAGCTACTACATAATTTCCTTTATCAAGATTATCCTGAATAAAATGAACTACTTCCATAACTGCCATTTGTGTGTCACTTTTTCTTGAAAGCCAAATTGATTTGGGTCAAATTTCTAAGTTTCATTTATGAAATCAACTATTTTTTTGTCAAAATAGAGAAAAAGAGTAAATTCATTATGTCCGCCATTTGAAATTCATCAGTGATAATGGTACCATTAACTCGTAATTAATCAATTCCTTTGTTTTCATTAAAATATATTTTTTTTCTGAAACAAAATAGATATTTTTTTTGTAAGAGTTCATGAAGACAATTCTTGAGGCAAAAATGCTTTTTTCCCAACACACAAAATATTGTATTGACTATTCTGATTGTTTATTGGCAAGTAGAAGTAATTAGGAAAATAAGAACTCTCTTTTTTAATTTTTTTGTTTTGTTGTCCTCTTCTTTTGATTTGCAGAAACTTAACAGAAGTTTCTATACATAGTTGTGAATTATGTAAACAAGTATGTTTATTTAATGATATACTAAGAGCTTTTATTGATATATATTGTGAACAAAGTACATCTTATCTCTTATTGCTTTCATAACTATTAGTTTTTGGGATGTCAATTGAGACTATGTACTGAATCAATTCAAATTGATTTCACGGAGAACAAGTATTTTATTTATCTTTGAAAGTACTTTTTGAGACTTCCAATTTTCTAGTTGTTATTAATAAAAAATCCATATGGCAGTGAAATGGGACATTTAACATTCATACATCCATCTGTATCTGTAGAGTAGGGAGGGTGAGTGTAAGCCCACACACTTAGCCCACATGTGACCCATTGTACATCTTCCCGAGGAGTTGTCCTCCTAGGTCATCGTCCATCCTCTACTTTCCAGGAAGGTGGACAGGTCGCTGGGAGACCTGGCTGGTATATTCCAAGACTCGCCGCATTTAACATTTATACATCCATATATTTAGTCAGAATTAACCCAAAATGGTCCATAACTAATACTTTGAAATAATCACAGTTGATTACATTCGTGACTCACTATTTTCAAGGCCAATCACAGATGAGCAAAATCATAACTTCTCAGTTGTGTTTCAGTTAAATTTAATCGTAAGTCTTGAGGATTTCATACTTCAAACTATTTTCTCAAACTTTTTTGTTTTGAAATATATAGTTTTTAATGAAAAATAAGAATAAAAACATGGACTCATGAACTAAAAAAAGTGTACCACACTAGAAATTTGTAATGTTGCAATAAGTGATATTTTTCAAAAATTCATCACCCAATAACAATAATTTTCAGAAATGTATGGCATAATCCAATAATTCTGTATTTTTTTTGGAAAATACCAAGAACAAAAGACAGAATTGATTCGTATTGTATCTTCGAATTCTACCAGTTAGTGATACAATCCTACACTCATATAATTTATTTCTTTTTTACTGTATTCCATTTTGACAATTGTTTATGAGTAAAAAACATTTGTCGCCCATTAATTTTTTGAATAACTGGTTCTGCTAACTTAGTTAAAGCACAACCACCCTAGTGAAAGTCTTGGGAAAATTGAAATGTAGAAGCATTCGATTGATATTTGTTCAGTAATTATAGACTAGAGAAAATAAATTTTTGTCTAATTTCTAATAAGATTTTTATTTCTAACGATTGGTTTCGGTTTATTAAACCATTCTTAAGAGTTTACTTGAGAACGTGGAAAACTTCCAAAGAATGGAAAAAAAATAACAACAATGAAAACTTTTTATGAAGATACATGGTGCAGTATTTGTTTCAAAAGTGTTTTTTTTCCACGTTTGTTTGATGGTGGTTGACAATGTTTCATGGTGCATTTCATCAGTTCGGACTTCCATTGTCTAATTGATATAAATTGATTTGAAATCCCTGAAAGAATCTGTGAAAAAAATTAAAAAAAGATTAGCTGAAAAAACAATTTTGTTAAGCAAAAAACTGAAATTACAATGAAATAACTTACAAGCAAAAACAAAAAAAAATAAAACTATTAAAGTTAATTCACAACGTTTCGATTGTTAGTATCCACAATCGTCTTCAGGTGATAATTGGACTTATTCCTTCGAGATCTGACTATTCATTCGACTGCTTTCACCTATCCCCTCTTCCCGCTTCATTGGTTTTTAGCGGGAGCTGACCGTTTAGCGAGAGTTGATCGTGTTCCGCTTGATTTGAGGTTTCCATATGTTACTTATCTCTACGCTAGCTTGGCTAAATGCAACATATATGCGACTTCTTTGAATTTTCTCCTAAACCAGTGTTCCTCCTTGTGGATGATTTTATCATCAACTGTTGTCCAACAATGCATTTAGCTAATCTAGCGTAAAGATTCGTAACATATGGAAACCTCTAATCAAGCGGAACACGACCAACTCCCGCCAAACGGTCAGCTTCCGCTAAAAACCAATGAAGAAAGTTTTCCCACATTTTTTGTGATTTGTTTGTATTGTTGCATCAATTTGTTTTCCCCTGATGAACATGTAATTTTTTATTGTAACGTTCTAAGAGATATATGATAGTAATACAAGTCGACTACATATTGTTTTATTAGAAATTTCATTGGATATTCTTTTACAGGTCAAGAAGATTACGATCGTCTGCGTCCGCTGAGTTACCCTCAAACTGATGTATTTTTAGTGTGTTTTTCTGTTGTTAGTCCATCCTCATTTGAAAATGTGAAAGAAAAGGTAATCACACTTATTTTTATGTTTTGGGGTGTCTAGATAGGTTTTTTTTGAAGTTTTTGGGTTTAATGTTGAATAAAATATCAAACTTTAAGTTTAATCAGATGGAGAAGATAGAAAAAAAATTGAGATCAGAAATATTCGAAGTATAAAAGATGTCAATTAAATTAATTTCCAGAAAATACATTTTCGTCACAAAAAAATTATTTACCGAAATTAACAGGATTTTTGTCTTAACTCATCTGTAGTTTAGAAAAGCACTTTGGGGATGGTTATCATGCTTGAGTTGTAAAGATTCTTTTTTAAATGAAAACTTGCATGGTATTTACGTATTTTCCTCATTTTTTTTATTATTGTAGTGGGTTCCTGAAATCACACATCACTGTCAGAAAACTCCATTTTTATTAGTTGGTACACAAGTTGACCTTCGGGATGATGGAGCTACAATAGAAAAATTGGCTAAAAATAAGCAAAAACCAATATCTATTGAACAAGGTAAGGCATTCTATAAAAAGATATGTACTAACAGTGCTGCTCTATTGTTGCTGCTCTATTATTTTACCAATAGTGATATACATTATTATTTTAAGTTACCAGTAATTATAGATACTGAAAACAGAAACAATATGTACACATTAGTATAAATATAACTGCATTGAACAGTGTCACTTCAAACATCGAGCCTGAAATTCAAAATAGTTATACTTTCAAAAACATTTGTGACCAAAACAACCATTTGACAAGATATTCAGGCACTTTAAAATCAATGAAAATGAAAACAAAAATTGGGCACAATCAATTTATTATAAAGATTTCAAATTTTACAGCGAGCTACCAAATGCTTTGAAAAAAATTAATAAACAAAACTTTCGGATTATTTTGAAAAATATTTATTGTTTTTATAGATATATTATCTAATGAGTGCATTTATGTTCATATTGATGATCATATGTATGTATGTATGTATGTTACTGGAGTGTTAATCCCAACACCAAACCATTATTTTTAACACCTCCACACGTGGTTCAATCACCAAGTGATCATGTTAAAGAGGAAGATTAAACTAATTTACATACAATATTGTCCTTATTTATACAATAGATACCTCTGTTAGGTACCTGCGTCTCATTATTTTGTATGAATTTTACAGGTTGCCTTATCACCTAGTCTTGAATTATCTTTACAATATTGCCTTGTTTAACAGTCAGGTAAATCTGACAATAAAATTATTTTAACAAGCTATATACTATACTGTTAGGTATTGGTCCATTATTGTTATTCATAATATTATTATGTTTACTTTTTTCTACACTCTCATAGGCATCTAGTTGCCTGTTGTTAACTTGTCTACCTAATCTTAATGAAGTAAAGTGAATGGAATGGTTTTGTTGCAAAATATGAGGAGTCACTGCTAATTTTATTGATCTGACCTAATAGTATACTATATAGCTTGTTAAAATAATATTTTATTGTCAGATTTACCTAACTGTAATATAAGGCAATATTGTAAAATTAATTTAAGGCAAGGTAAAATTGATTTAAGACTATGAGACGCAGATATCTAACAGAGGTATCTATAGTAAAAATAAGGGCAATATTGTATGAAACTTAATTGAAACACGTGTCGAGATGTTAAAAATAATGGTTTGGTGTTGGAATTAAAACTCCAGTAACATTCATTACTACACCAAAGGTTCCAAACAGTGCCATCACATAATTTGAAGTTTTAGTTCTGATTTATCTTTTATGTGCTCTGTTCGTACTTAGTTATGTTATAGTTATTTTTTGAATTAGTGTTATTCCCCTGCTATAAACATCGTATGTTTCTTGGGAAAATAAATCATTATTATTATTTGCATCAAGTATCGGTCAGTTCTATCATACAAATTCGTTAGTTTTTGAGATATTGAATAACATACAGAGGTCAATATTTTATATGATTTCATTGATATTTTAGGTGAGAAATTAGCTAAAGAATTGAAAGCTGTCAAATATGTTGAATGTTCAGCGCTCACACAAAAGGGTTTGAAGAATGTCTTTGATGAAGCCATCTTAGCAGCCTTGGAACCTCCAGAACCAGTCAAACGTAAAAGGTGTATTATTCTGTAAACTGACAATTTTTCCACTTAGAAAAAGTTCAAAAATTCTGATTGGAAAGACAATCATGAAGAGGAGAACAAAAATGTTATCTCCAGCCAGGTTATTCATCAGATTTTTTAATATATAACTTTTTTCAATCCTGGTTTATTGCATTTGAAATTCAAATTTTTTCTAATTTCTTTATTTTATGTGTGTCCAAAATCCAAACAATTTTTTGAATTGAAATGAGAGATGACCGGTCAGCAAATTAAATGTGGCAATTAGTTCGAGGAGTTTCCAACATGTAATATTTTTGAAAAGAGAACAGATTGTATTCATTTGAATTTTTCAAGTTGACGAAACCCTACTTTGAGGCTTACAACTGCAATTTTTCAAAGACTACGTGGCGAAAAATATATATTACATCATGCTTTGCCATGTTGTACCTCAGAATTTTTTAGAGGACAAAAATATTAATGTTTGGTCAACTGTATACAAATGATAATGAAAGGATTATTAAAAAAATATTTTTCCAAAAATTTGTCTGACAATGATAAAACAAAAGTTATCCATTTGGATGGCATAATATAAACTCTTGCATGGTAATACAAATATAAATCACTGAACAATCTTCTCTAATGAGAAATTTATCACTGCTCCAAAATGGTTAATTTCACTTTCAACAAACGGGTAGCTTTGTATTTTGAGTACTTGGATAAATATACAGTGTGTCCAAAGATTGATGTTACAAGAGGTGTGTTGGACTGAACATTTTTGTCTTATTTCCGTTTTCTGAAAAACTAGTCTCCCTAATAGTGAAGCTAAAAATTTTTTTAGATGTTATCTTTTTGTTATTGTTATTTCTCATCTTGAACAACTCTTTTTGTAATATTTTGACATATCATGAACATAAAGGATACATTACCTGAAAAAAAAGGTTTTGTTTCACTGTCAAGGTCGACGATATTTTTAAAATTCATTTTTCACCAAGTAATCCATCACTTCTCTTGAAAAATCAATCCTATGACCTATGACACACTATGTAACTATTCCTAGAGTAATGTTGAGACTGTTTCACAAATTTGATCAAAGTGTACTAGAAACATTATACAATAGCAATTGCTTTCAGGTTTTTAAACTCGTTTATAAAAATTGAAATTTTTCATGACAGGAATATAAAAATATATCAAGTGGTTGGAATTTAATCTTTTAATTTTATATTAATGTCAATTCTGAATAGGTTTCTTTTGTTGATGTTGAAATGGTGCTAACATATTAACATTAAAATATGATTCGGATATGATTAGAACAATTTAATGGAGGCAGAAATATTTTGAAATGGGATAACCTAATTAATATTTTTGTTAAAAACTCCAAACTACTAAATTTTGATGGAAGTAGAAAACTTAATTGCCTTCATGATAAAAAAAGATTACTACTTACCAGGAAAATGTGTAATGACTGACAGGTTAAAATAGAAATTTGTATGATGAGTTCATAAATCTGATTAAACTTTAAATTGGGAACTATTTTATCAAGCAGGAATAGATTATTATTTCCTTCTTAATGAAATGAAACCTTATACTTGCAAATAAATGTATGTTAAATCTTCGAATGTCTGCTTGTATTTTTATTACTGCATTCAGTTTTTTCTGAATTCAATTCTAACGTGTTTTCAATTGAATATATAAAAGTTCCAAAATATATGTACAGCTTGTCAAAACCAGGAAGAGACTTGAGAATTATATCTTCCTATCTCTCACACACAGTCTCCTAACAAACGTGCATCTTAGGGGAGGTCCTAAGCCAATACTTTGAAGTCATTTCCTAGATTTGACAAGCTTCAAAGCTTTTTGAATCAAAAAACGAAACTATTCATTCTCACAAAGATCACATTAGGAATTTTGTTTTTTCGGTAATTCATAGAAAATTTTTGCCTTCAGTTTGGAACTCTTGCTATACCATGAATCTGAATTCAAGTAGAAACTGAACCATTCAAAACTAGCAGCCATGCATTTTCTTTTGTAGATTTATGAATTTTCAACAAGTAATGTTTTCATTAATTTGTATTGTACATAAAATAATCGAGAGAAAGGTCTTGAGAGAATGTGATAAGATTGTATTTTATTTAAACATTTTATTCACAATAAAAATTTGGATATTTTTCCAGACTTGATTTAGTACTAATATGTAGGTATATTTTATTGTTTTATAAGCGTGTACAGACGTTTGAATGTTGTATAATTTAAGTAAGTATTCTACTATCGAATTATTTAATATGAAAATTAAAAGTTTATACCTAAATGAGTGATTCATTTCCATTATGTTCAGTGAAAAGTGTTACACTATTTGATTGAAAGTTCCCATAGCTTTTACAAGCCTCAAAATAGCTACTCCTAGAAAATGTTGTCAAGTTAGATATTGTAAATTTGATTCAATAAATTGAATTAAAATTGGAAAGATGGATAATACACTTTTGTAATGCATGGTAGATGCTTGTATTGCGAATGTATACGGCTTGAGACCAACCTGGAAAATTGTTGTGGGACTCCATACTGCTTCAAATATGAATGTACTAGTTTGGAATGTAATGCCATATCACCAAAAAATGTAGTCAGCAGACACAAAGTGGGTAAATTATTGTCACTAATGATTCGAGTAATTCTAGTAAATTTAACATTGGTGAGAGACTTACTTTTTGTGTTGTTCATTTGATGTTTATTACTTTTCAGAGATTCCAGGAGGTTACATTTTGTTCTTTATTTTCTGTATGTAGTATGTCAGCATAGTATATAGAATCTTTATAATATGGTCATAGTTTGTGTTGAAGTTGTGGTTGTTTTCAAACAGATGGCATACATTGGTTGAATTGATTTTCTCTAATTCAAAACTTTTGTGTTTGCCTATTTTGGTTTTGAAATTTTTAGATTTTATTACAATATGAACTTTTGGACACGAGTCACATTTTAGCTTTTAAAAAGCCGATTTGTTCTTGTTGGATTTGTTTTTATATGTCTACTTTAGTTGGAACTGGAACCTGGCGTAGAATAAATCCAAAAAAACAAACACAATACTCGATCACCAGAAATGCAATACTCTTCTCGATGCCCGTTTCACCAACCAAGTTGATGAATCGCGTGTTGAGAAGAGTATTATTTCAAGTGATCGGGAAGAGTGCTTGTTCTGGAATTTATTTTTTCTGATGCCTTTTCTGTATAAATCACTGTTTTTGAAGTGTTAGTATTACTATTGATGTGAGGGTATATTTATTTATCGGCTTGCTTGAATAGTTTTTGTTGAGGATGTAGTGAATCACTGCCGTCTTTTTTATCAAAATTAGTTATTTTTTAAATTCTCTGTTGACATGGGATACCAATGAGTCTGAAGAATCATAACTGTGGTAAGCTGCTAGTTCAGTACCTATATATTAACGTTTATCGTATATGAATTTGGAATAATTTCATATTTCACATTGAAAATTCATCTGAGGAATTCGTCTATGACCTTTTTGAAATTTTAAGAAGTAAACAATTTTGCGTTTCTTAACTGTAAGTGTTAGCATCGTGAAATTTTTATTACCTAATTAGAGATTTGTCCGTATAAATTTATTCACAATGCTGAGTGCAAATGACAAAATTGAAATAATTCTAATTCGTGGAAAAATAGAACAAATAAAGAAACAGCAAAAAGATTTAATCTGCGTAATCTT
>WOGN01000862.1:0-21757 GCA_015342105.1 Leptinotarsa texana | reverse complement strand
AAAAAAGCGTAAGTTTGCTTAGGTCACGCACTTTGCGACTATCCTAGTCTAGAAATATAGTTAAGGGCAGAAATTGGCCCTTGGAACAAACTGAAAAAATCATTATGGCCCGAAGGCTTCAAAGTTTGGAGACCCCTGGTCTAGACTCTAGAACATCGAAGAAAGGTTGCAGGTTTGTCTCTCTTTATATATACTTTCACGGGAGGTGTTCAAGTGACTTGGCACATTTGATTCCACCAAGAGTAATACATATTAGAAATACGCGATGGACTGTGGCTGCTCATTGCTTGAGGTTCAACTCAGAACACCCCGAACTTTACTGTTTGAGAACTTTTCCATCTGGAGAACTACGTTTATGTGGAATAAACTTCCTGAGAACGTTTTTCCAAATGGATTTAATAATATCCAGCGATTCAAATCCAATATGAATCGCTACTTCCGCACAGGCACCGCTCTAGGAGTGCTTTAAGGATTTTGCCGTTAGTGCTTATGTTTTGTCTTTAAAAAAAGGTCATCGGATCTAAGCCATTTTCATTTTTTCTTGTAGGGTTATCTGAAGTACATAAACTCAGTGTAACTCTATTTGTATGTGAGGGAGCAGAAAAACTCTAGGAAACATAAGATTAAACCCAAAATTAACTCAATGTTCGGAATTCAATGAGAAACAACTTGAACGGGTAATTTTAGTAGTGTATAATATAAGTCAGTGTCACTTTTTTTATTCAGGTTTGAAGCCTGTCAATTTTTGGTACAGGTATGTTTTACGCAGTCGAAATACCCAGTCATCTGAGATAAACTCAAGATGTATGAAACTCTGAAGAAGTTAGTTAAGCGCCCAAGCGCAACAAGAAAGAAATTTCAAAAATCGACTGCCTTCAAACCCTAAAAAAAGTGACACTAAAAACTTGCCCGTGAAAGCTTCAACCACTCTATTATATGAGTATTAGTAAAGAAGTGTCTCCATTTGTATTTTATTAATTTTGAAAAGTAATAACTCAAAAACTCTCTCAAAAAATAACATATTACCCAACAAAAGACAAAAAAAAACTCCTATGTCAATAGAGGATATAGAGGTTGACTAAATGCCCCCAAAAGTCCTTGTTGTAACTTAGTATCAAGAGCAAGAGCTTATCAGCTAAAGCCAAGTGCTGCAGCTAGAAAGCGACTCATCATCTCCTCGAGGGCAGCTTTTTCTTGAGAATAAAAAACAGTCTCACCTAGAGCAGGTCAACAAATGCTCACGCCCAAACGAAGATTTGCTCAAACCGGAGAAGAAAATACGTCATTGTGACAGCCGCAGGGGATATTCCAAAATATGATTCACAGTTTTGGTTACAGAGCTGCACATTTCGGCCTAGATGGCTACATGTGCCATTTGAGTGGATCAGTATAACTCAGTACCCTGCAGTAAAAGGAAACCTACTCTCCAGACTTACTTATCTGAAGAAGGTCGACTGAAGGTAGACTGTCAGCTGATCAGGTCTTCACTAAATTGAGGTGAATGAACTATGGTTTGTTAATTTTGAAGGGAATTTTTCTTCACAAGGAAATTTGGTCTCAAGTAGCAGAGCACGCATTCTCTGTGCCTGCCTAGCGCGGACCATTTCAGGGTTTCAGCGTTTGGCAGAATACAACTCTTATCAACTAACCTGAAAGATCACTGACCAAATGAGGTAATCATCTTCGTACACAGCTGGACTCATTTTGTCGAATATTACTGGAGTTTTTTCCCCAACACCAAACTGTTATTTCAACACCTCGACACGTGTTTCGATTACCAAGTGATCATCTTCAAGAGAAAGATTACTTGGTGATCGAAAAACGTGTCGATGTGTTAAAATAACGATTTGGGGATGGGAAAAAACTCCAGTAATATTCATTACTACACCAAAGGTTTTAAATAGTGCATCATAAGTCATTTGGTCGAGTTTGAATAGGTGTTAACCACAATAAACCCTCAAAGGTTGCATTTACTTTGTATCCACTCTAACTAGAGGAGATAAACTCAAGTCATGATGAAGAGAGAAACATGTAAAAATGGCGGACCTATAAAACAGCATAGATTTCATCCCTTTAATATTCACCTTGAACAAGAACTAAATGAACATGGCCCAGGTTGAAGACTGCGGTTTTGTAAAACTATGGAACATTTATTTGCTACACAATCCTACCATCTCTATCAGATTTGTTTCAGTGCAGAAGCAAGCAAACGTATGGTTCAGGATTACGGGTAATATGGTAGTTAGTTTTTTTCACATGGACGAAAATCTTATAGGACACCTATAGTGGCAACTTCTAGGAAGAGATATTAGACTTGGGATTTTAACTGCTATTAGTAATTATACTTTCGACTACGATATGTTGGAGGTATACGTAGAGGGTACATTCAATGACCACCAAGGTTCTCCGATCTTGCTCCCTTCGAGTTCTTCTTGTGATGTTATGTAAATAACAATGTATTTTTAACAAAACTAGCAAACTGCGACAACTATTAATACCAGAAAAGTGAGAGGGGATTTTGAAAGTATACTGTATTATTATCAAGACAACTTGAAGAAAGGTTAATTTGTAATAACTATTTTCCTCAACAATTATTACGTTATATAGAAACCACTTTTTCTGAAATTTGTTAACCATTTTTTTTAAAAGCTTTGTTACTGATATTTTGGTATCCTTAGATATTTGTCCTTTCATAGAAACTGTAACATACTGAAATTTTCCATTTGTTCACTTTGCTTGTCGGTGCCAATGAAATGAAAATGAAAAGCAAAAGTTTAGAGTCAACAACATTCTGAATACGGACGAACCTTATAA
Source organism: Leptinotarsa texana (assembly GCA_015342105.1). Lineage (NCBI taxonomy): Eukaryota > Metazoa > Arthropoda > Insecta > Coleoptera > Chrysomelidae > Leptinotarsa > Leptinotarsa texana. Next base: position 18,943 of record WOGN01000862.1, on the reverse strand, counting down.
GTGATAGAAAAAGTAAAAGCATCATTATAAAATATGAAGGCGGGCCGGATGTTGCCATATTCATTCGTGAGAGGGAATATTGTCTATGAATTTCAAACGTTACTGCACTGTGAATTAAGTTTTAATGCAATGATTTGTATTCCATTCAATTTTTTTTAAAATTACCCCTTCATCTCACACTTATAATGGAATCTCATGTAATACACAGTTGTTATACATTTTGTTATCTGAACAATTCTTCAGCAGTTTTTGTTACTCATTTAGCAGGTAGTCTCTTGTTTACAATATGTTTCTAATCATATATTTCTATTCAGAATCACCTATTAGACTGCAAACAACAGGTATATATTGACAATATCCACTCTAGATCTATGAACATCAAACCAGGTGAACCTCAAGGATCAATTTTTGGACCACATGCTGAAATCACTGACACATTGCTCAATTTACTGAAACACAGATGATACGCAGATGTATTGTTGTAATCAATGCGTTGATAAAGGATGGCCTGAAGAGCTTCATTGAAACGGCATTATCCCTTGTTAATCCAACGTAAATCCAACGTAATGATATTCAGTTCGAGAAAAAAATAAGTTCTTGATGAAATATATATTACTATAAATTACGAGGTACTTTCAGTAGGGAATCAAACTAAGAACCTAGGAGTTATATTAGATACTGAATTGAAATTTGGAATGCATGTGGATAAACCTATCCAGAGAGGATACTTAGCACTGAAGACTATGTTTGGTGCTAAACATGTTATTTCTCCTTCCCTTAAAAATTATTTTGGGTCAATAATACTAGCAATATTCAAATTTACTGAAAAAAAATTGCAAATATTCTCGTTTAAGATTTGCAAGCTCGTGGTATCTGTAGACCTAAAAGAATATATCACAAACTATACTACAATTCCAAAATTGGAATTTTACTATAGTTGAAGAAAATTGGCTTCATATGGATATATGAAAGTATGGACTTTTATCGAAATATGTGGTATTAGGGTACTTTAAAATACAACCTAAATACAGAACGGAAATTTAAGATATATAATTCCCTTCCCCCGATGAAAAAAGAAACAAACAAAACCAGTTTCAAATGAAATTAATAAATCATCTCATCGATCAACAATAATTCATTTTCATGGATAGGAAGGTGATAGCTATCTTCACATCCATAATATTTTCCGTATATGTACACTGAAGAAATTATGTAGTAGGTTATTTTTAGAATTGAGCGGCTGAACCTTTTCTTCCAATAAAAGTATTTGTCTGTTTCTGTAAAGAAAGGAAGACGAATAATATTATCATTATTATTGAATTCTGCGACTGTTATAGCCTGTTAGAAATCTAGGATTTTTCTTTTCAATACTTTATTCGAGATTCGTGTTCAGATTGAAGCCTGACTGCTATAATAATAATCCTCTGTGAGTTAGAATATAGTTTGAAAAAAATAGTTAATACTAACGAAAAACATTTAATGAATAAATGAACTGATGTTGATAGTCTCAGCAAAATTTACACATACCTACTGAAATATGATAAAGAAAATAAAAGTCTTACTAGCCTCATTGGCTGCATCCATAACATCCGGCGGGGTACTTCGTATATCTGAATGATCAGAATCCATTATAATATATTGTTAAAATATTCTCAACAATGAGCTCACAACAATAATGATCAAGCTATTTTGACAGTTTATTTGTGATTTATTGCTGCTCTTAAACAAAAGATGCACTAAGGCCGCCTATCAGCGAAATATTCATGTATTAGGTCTTATGGACAGACTTCAATGTATTTCTTATGAGTATATTTCACGAACTGGTGATAAAAACACTTGAATGTACCATGTTATTCTTATGGGTTTATTTTACGCCCTAGGGCGTAAAAATAATTTCACGCACAAGGGCGTGAAATCACATTTTACGATTCGTGAACGGTGTGTGAAAGTACTATTTCACGTACGGGAGTAGAAAAAAGATTCAGTAATTCGAATATCATTCAGAATTTTCCCATTTGACATTGTCAGCCAAAAATTTTTATCAACTGTCATTATTTCATGTTTTTCTATCTGTTTTTGAATCTGTTTTTGAACCTTTTTATATTTTATTCTCACGTTAGTAAGTTTTCCATATTTATATATTTTTTACAAGATATATAATCTTATTATTGAAGAAAGCTTGACATATAACAAAGACAAAATGTGAAAAATCAGAAAAGAACTTGATAATAATAGCTGCGTAAACGCAAGCGAAACATAAGTGGAACCACCTATCGGTGTGATGAGTTTATTATGTATACATGAATTGATGACAATTAACCGAACTTGATTTTTAAAATAAAGGGGTTTTGTCAAAAATAAGCAAAACGTTAACTTTATCATGGTTGCATAAAATTTGGCATATGGATATAAAATTGCCGTAGACACAACTTTTTCAAGTAACTTTTTGTTAAATTCGATATAGAAATGCACTTTTTCAATTTTTTTCATTTATATGAGACTTGATCTATCACTGATAATTTCTACCTCATACAAAGTGTGACTGATGCGTTTGCTTGATCAGCTCGGTTGACTAGAAACAAGCTTTTACCCATTAGGAATACTCTATAATTTGTGTCGATGATGTACGTTCAACTTGCGCCTCATAATCCAACGATATTAATTTTAATTAAAAACAAGAAGATCTTAAATTATACCTGGCCGCCTATTGGATTTCGAACAATCGTTGAGGTCGTAAAGACTTGATCGACCATCCCACGACTGTACCGATGCTAAGAACTAAAAAAGGCATAACCGCGGCATTGCGATTTTTTATTTTTGTCGGGAGAGACCAGTATCGTAGATTATGGCCTATGTTTCGTCCGAGCATTTCGAAATTGATCTTTCAAAGAAGAATAAACGTTATAGTCTGGTTCACGAGTACCATTTAATCGACAATTGTTCTCGTAGAGGATCCACTTTTTATCACATATGACGATCCGATCCAAAAAAGGATCGTTTTGGTTGCGCAAAACGTGACAATTTTTGTGGACCATTCAAATCGAACTATTTGACCTTTCCAATACGTTTTGAACCATAAACACAACCAATACGAACCAAAAAAGGATCGTTTTGGTTGCGCAAAACGTGACAATTTCTGTGGATCATTCAAATCGAACTATTTGACCTTTCCAATACGTTTTGAACCATAAAAAACATCAACTGATGCTCAGTTCTACCGCCATTCCACGCATCGTTTGTGATGGATCAGTTTCCATTCGTTCTAGATTACTCTGTAGGTCGACCACTTCGAGGATGAAATTTCGCCAACAAACGTTGAACACTATCATTGCCAAATGCCTGTTTCGGCAACGCTTCGGTCCAATTCCAATTCGTAGTAATGAGCTGGAACGGAGGCGAATTAACTTAGCGTTGTCTTTGATGAAAATCTCACCTAGAACTCTCACCTTAAGAAAGTTTTTCACAAATACAGGCTGTCCCTATGGACATACCGAAAGATTTGTGGTAAAACTTGAGGTTCAGTTCCCAAACAAACCCATTGGACTCATGTGATGTTTGCCAGATCAATGGTCATTTATGGAGAAATTGCCTGGTGGCCGAAGGCTTTACAGAAAACGGCTTATGCAAAGCTCTTTGGTTTACAGAGACGGGCTTGTCTGGCCAAATGTGGTGCCATCAGTACCACCCGTCAGCGGTCATGGTGATCCTTCTATATCTACCTCTTCTCCACATTTTTCTTGAGCGAGAGGCTACATGGACTACATAGTGATTTGTGCATATCGCCAATTGCACAAAACAATCCAGGGTTCACTAGACTGCTGGTTGACACAGGAAATCACATCATTTCGGGTCTGGTTGTAGGTTCAGAGATGGTTCAAAAACACTTCGAAGCGTTGGTGCAACACCCAAAACAGAGCTGTAACCTGCCTAGGGACCTATGCGACTGTATTTCAAGCACACATCTTTGTTATTGAATCATGTGCGGAGATATTGGTAGATTCCAACACAAGTCGGCATAAATATTCTCGGACTGTCAAGCGGCGTTGAAAGCTCTTAGCTCCAACCGAGCAACGTCTAAATTTGTAGCAAATTGTCCAAAATGACTGTCCTCGATAGAAAGACTTAACATATTGTCTCTGGTCTGGATTCCTGGCCATACTGGCCTGGGAGGCAATGAGGCTGCTGACTCCCTTGCAAAGGAGGGTGCTGCAAGCAGCGTCATCGGACCAAAACCTGTCATTGGCATTGCTTCAGGTTTTGCCAAACAAATATTGAACACCAGGATTGGCTCACTTCAAGGCGTTCATACACCCTTCGGACCTTGAAACCAAATAAGTGTCTATAGTAGGGATGAGCTACGATGTCTAACAAACCTCCCTCCAGGTCACTGTCATCTGAATCAATGTTTGCAGATACTCTTACTGTCGGAAGACAATGTGTGTCGCCTCTGTTTGAAAAATGATGAAATAGCAGAGCATATATTTTGTGCCTGCCCCGCTGTGGACTGAAAAAAAATGAACAGCATCAATGAATTCCCTATCCAAAAGTATTTACCACGATACAATAGAATAACTAGTTATTGAGATAGAGACCTACAAAAACAGATGATATTGAAAACCTAATAAAAAACCTAATACTTTCTAGTACTTCATTCCTTCATATAACTTCTTTATAAGAAGTTGAAAAGTTTAAACAAAGTATTTGTCGGTTGTAAAAAAACAACATGATAAGGGTACATGTACTTATGATCACCAAGGAATCATCAGTGGAACTAGGCTGAACCACTCATTAGTCACAACCATGAACTTTTTTGGGACAATTTAGTATTTTTGGAAGACAGAGGACGAATCTCTTTCAGCAGTTGATATCAAAGATTGACTTTGTGACTGGCCGCCTTGGGGAGCCTCTATTATATTTGATATCCGGGGATTGAGTCTTCAATCCCAATAGATGGCGTTTTTGTAGTGAAAGACGTCACTATCTGTACAGATAATAGGAGCGATCAAAGAAACTTTTGATTGCTTTATTTACATTTTTTAATTTTGTAATGCATTTGATAGATCAGTGAAAAATTACAACTCTTCAGTTCCAACTGGAGTCTTTTCTAAAGCTATACTATAGTTCCAAAAAGTGTGAGAATCCTATGTTTCTAATTTAAATATTATCAGAGTTTTATGGTAACCATCAACTAGCAAATATTGGCCTATTATCAAACTCACAGGACATTTGAAAAGTTACGTAATTTTTTTTTGCCGACAGATTAAATTATTCATTCATGTGTTTAGATAATATCCATTTTTTCTTTTCTGTGTCTGTTTTGTTCTGAATCATCCGTTTTAGGATCAACTTTCACTTAGAAATCAACATTATAATTAGATATTGAGATAATGGTTGATACTTTCGTAGCCGAGGTTTCCAGTATAACTATTTTTCGGGTTTGAAGGCCGCCGATTTTCGGGATTTCTTCTTGACTTTTCGCTAGTGCAAGTAGCTAGCTTCATCATAGGTTTATACATTCTGAGTAGAGCGTATTTATGCCTGGTTGGAACGGCTGCAGTTCCGAGAATTGTTATCTGCAGGGTTTCCGGCAATGACGAAGATTAATGAGTTTATTGACGTTTCTCAACCTTGACTGTGTTGGGTCCCATTTAAGTTTGCGATAGTTTGAACAACAACAGAAGACTCAGGTCGGCTAAAGGCAAGAGAGACCCATTTTCAACAGGAGAGGTATATCGCATACTGTGTACTTGTGGAAAGGTATAGATCGGAATCACCAGAAGATTCATAGAAACAAGGCTGAAGGAGCATGGAAGAAACTGCAGACTAGATTAAATTGATAAGTCAGCTGTTGCAGAACACGCACTTAGTGGAGAAAACCATAGGATTCTCTTCAAAACATGGAACTCATTGCCCCCAACCAGGAATATTATAGCCGACTGGTACGGGAGGCAATAGAGATCCACAAACACACGGATAACTTCAACAGAAAAGAATTAGCTGTGAGCTGTGACAATATGGAATCCCACTCTAAGAAGTTCGAGAATAGCAAACAGCATGAAGACAGGTAGAAAAAAGTTGACGAATGTTATTGACCATATCGCCAAAGATCACATTCATAAGAGAACTATATAAAAACACCCCAAGAATTGAAATCCATAGCATTGTAGCATAGCAACGTCAGATTCCATTATACCTCCCCGTCTGATTCCCTGTAAGTTTGCCCATTCATTCCCTTTCCCGCCTATCTTCTGCACTGTGTCATATATATGTACAAAAATGTAAAACAAGAGGAGAATAAATTATTATTATATTATCATTATTATTATTATTTATTTATTTAATCCAGGTACAGGTATTAGCACACTAAACGACCTGAGTCAACATAAATTTGCTTCAAGCAGCCGTAATATTTAGTCCAGTTGCGCTAGCGAGACGTCAAGAAGAAGTTTTAAAAATGGACGGCCTTTGAATCAGAAAAATAGTGATACTAGTTTTTGAGATATTTCCCAAAAAGTTTTTTTACATATATTTTAACTTTTTCAATTGTTGCCGAGACTTCTTCAAAACTTTCATTTAGTTTCAAGATGTCATTCCGCATCGAAAGATATTAAAAAGACCACATTGAGGGGTCCCAAGCTGAGATGATACATAGAGAGAAACATTGGTTTAGGAGAAAATTCAAGAAAGCCGCATACATGCTGTCCAACAACGTATTCAATCAAGCTATCGTAGAGATACGCAACATCATCAAGGGAAAAATGGTCAACTCCCGCCAAATAGTCATCTTCCACTGAACCAGTGAAGCGGAAAAAATGGAAAGTGGCCGAACGACCCATAAATAGTCATCTCCGGAGGAATCAGTCCAGTCATCACCCGTAGATACTAACAATCGAAACGTGGTGAACTAACGTGGCTTGAAATATCCTAACTTTTTATTTTGATTTTCATTTTTATTTCTTTATTTTTTGTTCAATCGCTCTAATTTTACTTGTACTTTATTTCACTATTATTTCATTTCAGGTTATTTTTGCTTAATATAATTGTTATTTTCATCTTTTCATTTTTAAATCTTCTTTTTTAGTTGTTTCAGGGATTTCAAATCATTTTATATATTAGATAATGGAAGTCCGAACTAGTGAAATTCAAAAAGAAGTTACTTGTGGACCAGACTATTGAAGCTAATGTTTTGCTCAAGGACGATTCTCGTCCTACAGACGACGGTTCTTTCTCGTTTTACTATCTCTCACTTGAATTGGCAATATAGAATTACACTGCACAGAATATGTCTTTCAATAATTGCATTGAAACATCAAAATATATAATGTATGAGAAATTAACAACGAATATTCGTAATGATAGAAAAATCTCACACATTTCACATATTGTGTAAAACAATACTTTCACTTCGGAAATTTCTACTTTCCAGTTACAAAAAAGCAATTTTTCCAATTTTGACATATGAATTGATATATTGCAAAGTTGTTCAAATGATTACTTTTGTAACAAATTATGAGAAACGAAACTATATATTTTTGCATGCAAGCATACTTTTAATTTTTTATATTTTTTGATAATTCAATTGAGCGAGAACACACAATGTAGCGTGTTTCATCCAGGACTTTTTTATAATTTTGATAGGAAATATTCGTTATAATCGATTCCTCGAATTTTCACTATTAACAAGTATGTTTATACTTCCGCTCGGCGTTTTCTACAGAAAGCCTCTCACTATCTTCTATTAAATCCGAGAGATCTGAAAAAACTAATATGTTTTCGTTTTTTTTTAACAGATGACTAAATGAATGAACTTTTCCTCATCAGTCACCTATAAAAAGTAAAATTTTCGTATATTGTTACCGAAAGTAGGGGATTTGGCATCTGAAAGAATGAATTTTCAAAAGTGTCATGTATCGAAATCAGAAAAAAGGTGAAAACATCTCATTTAATTTTTAAATTCTCTTTATTCACTCTTCCCATTCAGATTTAATTTTTTTTGAAGGCAGTTTCGGATATAAATGTTCGATTCAGTGCGATAGAGGACATCGTTTGAATTTTATTTTTCCATTTCTTCCCTGTTTTGATTGGTTTCCGGTTTTTGCCGTGGTCTTCTTCGGTTATAACGTTTCAACTGCAACTGCGGCAGTCATCTTCAATGGCGTGGTCGAAGTACTCTTCTTGACGTGTTGCAGTCGAAAAGTTTGGGGATTATATCGAAAAAAGATCACGACAGAACCCGGAAGCCAATAATAACTTTGACACTAGCCGTTAAAGCCGACATTCCTACATTTCTTTACTGTTCTAAAAAAGAACACTTCCGAAGGTACTTTTATAAAGAACAATTTTTTTAGTTTTTCTACTACTTTTGTTACTAATTTGACTACTCTATATATCCATTTCGTTTCGAAATGCAAACAAGTTTTTCTTATATATGTTCAGAATCATCTGTACTGATATAGACGTAATCATGTTTTGCATGAATTCCTTTACCCTTATTCATTTATAAAACATTCATAAATGGACACCAATATGTCTTGGCACAGTCGTGTAGCTGGAATTGCAAAGGTTGCTTTTCAAAAGCTTGGAAAACTGGTTCCGAACCAGAAAACTGAACCGCAGCAATTTTTGATGCTTTATAAAGCTCAGATAAGACCTTCTTTGGAGTATTGTTCTCATGTATGAAGCACTGAATTCCATCCAGAAAAAAGCCTGATTGGAGACGATAACATCTCGTGCAACTTTGATAGCCTGGAATATCGAAGAATAGTTGGAAATTTGTCTTTCTTCTATAGATACTTTGTAACGTAGTGAGGGCTACTTTGAATGCCTAGGCTAGTCAGTAGAGAACGTTGTCAGTTCTTTGGACATCTTTGCTAGTTTCTGATTTTTAATGTGTCGAGCAAGTGAAAATATGAATATTAAATATTTGTATGGCTGGGTGCCAGCATTTGAATCTGAATTCAGCGGCAGAGAGGAGTTTCCAGAACGATGAAGCAAAAATTTGGATTATGACTTACAGTTTTTTTAAATTTCACCCACTGTAATTAGCAATAGGATAGAAATCCGATTGCTGATTACAGTGGGACTTCTCGTCAAAATCGCCCAGTAACTTTTCACACTGATTTCAGGGATCTTTCGCACCTTGAACGAGGGACATATTTTCTCAACAGAAAATCTCAGGACTTTAATTCTTGCATCCGACGAAACCCCAATTCATCAACGAATGAAAAATAGATAGCTTCGGCTTAAATTCACATAAAAAAAACATAAAAAACTCAGATATCGAGCTCTACTTTCTCAACTCTACGAGACTCCTTCCTTTTTTAAATATTCCTTCTTCATCTTCTCTCATTACCCATCTTCACGTTACTAGTGAACCAAAGATCGCTTATGCTAGGAGGAACACTTGCCAATACCGGTTACATGGAATTTATAGATGTCACATTTTATCGTGTCATGAATACAATGAAATGACAGTAACGAATATATCGTTACAACTTCTACAGGAGGTGTTTAGGTGACTTGGTACATTTGATTCTATCAAGAGCGGTACATATCAGAAATTCGAGACGTACTGTAGCTGCTCTTCGTTTTGAGGTTCAACTCAGTACACCTCGAACTTCACTGTTTGAGAACTCTTTCATCTGGAGAACTGCGTTTGTAATGAATTAATTTCCTGAGAACGTATTTCCAAATTTATTTAATCTACAGTGATTCAAATCTAATGTGAATCGCTACTTTCGCACAGGCACCGCTCTGAGAGCGCCTCAAGGATTATTCTGTAGTGCTTGTGTTTTGTCCTTGAAAGAAACAATTTATTTTCAATATTTGGATGTTCAACTCTGTATAATATTATGGCGTTTAAGTTAGGCAACTAAACAATCAACTATTTTTTGAGGAATCTGATTAATTGGTTGCCGCGATATTTTTGATTCAATCACTTCAATTTGTTTTTTTTTGAAACTCTTCTTGAAGATATTCCTGTGTTAATCTAACTTATTCGTAATTCATAAGGGTTTTTTTTCTGTTAATTTGAAAAATGAAAAGGTCAACAAAAATTTACTTTTGTTTTCAACTGACGAGTAAGTATGGGGTTTTTCAGTTTTTGGAACATCCGTGAAATAGAATGCCGTAGGCCAAGATTAACAGTATACTAAAGTATCACTATTACGTGCTTATTACACATTTTCCCTGTATTTTCCGATCCTATAAAGTTTTTGAACTTAAAAATCATATGAACGTATATATATTTCTTCCTTCTTTTTTTCTATCATTCAAGAAAATCTGAAAGTTAATACTGTACACGCTATCTTAAATTCAACTATTAATGTTATTTCGGGTTTGGACAATCGATGGAAACACTTCGTCGAAGTTATAAGTGCTTTTAAAAATGCTAATATTATTAAGTTGTTTCATAAGTTGGTTCCGTTTTCAGCACAAATGAAAATTTGTGCTCCGGATTCGATGAAGCCAACGAAGAGCTACCTTTCTTCATATTAGGTCGATGATGACCACTATCTTGCACTGATTAGTGGTTATTGAGCCCGAAACCGGTCTGTATGTGTGCCCGTTTCAAAATTGAAGATCGACTCTTTCAGTTGTATTGCCAATTGCATATGCAGGAAATTTTCTGTGAAGATTCCTGCACTGATGCCTATCGGATATAATCTAACGCCCTTCGTGGAATTAGCCAGGGGAGTAGTTGTTACCTGATAGGCGTCAGTCCATTCAACTTACTGTGTAGTTATATTCGAGACTGGCTTGAACATTCAAAGTTCTTTTCTTTAGATTTGTTTACTGCCAGTCTTCAAGCGTAGCCCACTGACTAATAAGAAAATTATATGGATGCGTTTTGATTCTTTCAATCTAACAAGTTTGGTAAGAATCTTGCTTTGTTGAAATTGATTTGATTGTAGAATGAATTATAATGTTTTAACCAAGTTCTAGATGAGATTCAACTGAGCCTTAACCTATCGTTGATTGTATAACTGGGTTTAAGTCTTTCTGCAGGAATTTATAGTGTATCAGTTTCAACTATTGTTGCAATCAATCAGTTTTAGTAATATAATCAAGTCTACCTATAAATTTTTTTACTCTTTTTGAAATCTTAAATAACAAACTCCACATATGATATCATTTTTTTAACACTTTACTAGAAATTCATTTGTTTTTCCCGATGCATGTTTTCAAAAAGCTTAACAATGAGTAACTAGTAGAAATTTTAAAGTTCACTATATTTATCTTTGTCTCCGGTGGATTTTTGCTATGAATCAATCGTTAGCGATATTTTACATAATATAGTGAAAACCTAACTTGCGCATGAAAATGATTAATGCTTTATGATTCATTCTGATATCCTGACACTAACCAAAATATAAACAGAAGATCTTTAAATATAGTTTGTTTGAAAATCCATGGATTTACCTGAGATGAATAACGACTATAGGCGTGGGAGGGAGGAAACAGTTATGTTTGTTAGAACAGTTTGGTTCATAGTTATTTTGAATGATCATAAGGTTTATGAGATAGACGCCTGTCATAACTTCGTAGAAAATTAGTTTGGCGAGTTTAAACAAATACAGCAACCGACACGTTGATATTTGATTTCGAAAATCTTTATAGAAGATTCAATTAGTGAGGGATGAATTGAATTGAATCGATGATGTTCATTTTTTGAAGTGTTTGCATTCTTTTTTCAGACATTTCTATTTTGTTTACAGTTATACTGAAGAAGAAAGCTCAAATGTTTCTTGACCAAAATCTAATCCATTTTGAAAACATATTATCCTGATGAAAACCACACAATGAACACATCTGATATGGCTACCTAGTAACTCTATGGGGTTTATTCCAAGATTTTAGAACCAGCAGCACAATGAATAGTGTAATATTCCGTTGGGAATGTAAATGATATAGCAAACCTGAACCCTTGAAGATATCATGATGTTTTAAATGACAGGATCAAGAATGGATAGGTAGAAAAAAATATATCTTCCTATAGTTTCCATCATCAAGAATAGTGTACCGGCCTAGGTTTTGAAAACCATCACATCTAAAACCGCAGTCAGTACACCACAAACATCAAACGTATCGGCCGGAACAATAATCATTATGCCTCGAACAAGACACATCACACCATTCATATACCCCTCAAACCAACCAATCAGAATGCTCCCACCAAGCACAATTACAGCCTACGGCAGCGTACATATGAACAAGGACGATTTCATAAGATCCTCGACGGGCAGGTTTGCAGCTCATCTCGAGGATGCCTTCTCCTGAGGCATTTCGCTCTCCCGACGAACGAGCTTTCGGTGAACGATGTGTCCTGAGCTGCCAAATCCATGGAGGAGACCCGCTGAAAAACTACAATGAGTTTCCTGTGCGCATTAAATCTTTTATACCCGAAAGGAACCGCATGAGAAGGATTTTTCAGCAGACCCTCTTTCCAGAGGACATAATTGCGACGAATAGAATGACCAACGAAGTAAAACAGACCATCATTGCCTCCCGGAACGGGAGCTCTTGGAATCCCTTGGACCTGGGAATGAACTGCTTTGCCGAATCACCCTCGCCCATTGACAGAGAGTGCTACTCCCCCGCTGATAAAGTATTGGCCTTTGTCGACACGATGGAACGTCAGTTCCAGCTTAACGATGACGGGGACGATGACATCGACCGCGATATTCTTTTGGAAAATTGGGTACACCGCATCCTTAGAGAAGATGACGATGACAAATTTCGCCCAGCTTCTGTCGACGAACTGAAAAGTCTCCGGGGGCCAACAAGTAATAGGTTGTTGAAGACACTCCCGGAAAACTACGTCAACAAATTATTGAATATTATAAATAGTTCACTGGCACTCAGGTACTTCCGCAGAAGGTGGAAACATGCGATCATCATGATACTCCCAAAACAGGAACAAGATCTGTTGGTCCCATAGAAGTATCGCCCGATCTGTCTGTTCTCCTAGGTGACTAAGCGGGCTTAAAGAGTGGTGCTACAAAGGCTCAACGAAGAAGTCGAGGAGTCGAATGTTTTACCTACTTGAAGAGCAATTCAGTGTCCGGATAGAACACTTCACTGACTTACAGGCTCTGAGACTGGTCGAAAACACTATCAAGGAGCTCAACAATAATGAAAAGTTCAAGTAGTACTCTCTAGACACTTCGACCTTGTCTGGCACGAAAACCCTTTTCATAGACTCCTTAGGTTCGGCCTGCCTCGAGGCCTGGTCCGGTGGATCTGGTCTTTTCTGAAGGGCAGGAGCTTTCAGGTGAGAAAAGAGGACTCCCTGTTCGGTAGCATGGAGATCCTCGCTGGAGTGCTACAGAAAATCGTGCTCTCTCCCACACTGTACTCCATTTACACCAACTACCTTCCTAGGTTGAAGTGTGTGAAGATATCTAAGTACGCTGACGATACAGATCTCCTAGCCTTATCCATGGGTCGTCTATATGCAACGTGCATTGGAAGATCTCAACCGCTGTTACCTTGATTGGAAGATCCTAGTGAACCTGAGTTTAAGTCAGGCAATATTCATGAGGGAAACGATAATCTTCTCCTGCCGTGAAAGTGAGGATCTCTGGAAGCGCGGGTAAAGTACCTCTATCTCCTTATAGAACGAAGGCTCGACTAGACCCCGCACATTGAGAGGGTGAGGATAACGATCCAGGGACGGAAGATAAATATGTACCCTCTTATTGATAGAAAGTCTAAATTGAATCTTAAAAACAATATCTTAGTCTACAATAACTCGTACCAGTGTCATCTCCACACACTTGTAAAAAGTTTAACTTGGCACTTGAATTAAAACGCCCACCATTTTTTCGATGAGTGATATACCCACGATCCGACATGATCAAAGGCTGTGGCCCAAATGATCAAGCTGGAATATAGCATTTGATCTTGAGGATTGCTCCGTTTATCTTACAGAAAACCAGTTCCTTTAGTTCCTAGCCACACTTCGTATAGAGTTGATGATTAGCAATTTGTGTCCTAATATTTGGTGTAGATCTAATTTATGGTTAGCCGTTGGTTTTCTCAAATATTCGTGATACAGCTTACTGCAGTTCCTCTCCTGTTTGTCCATTACGCCACATGATTCTTGGACCCAACGACCACACTGTGGGAAGTGGTCGTTGGTTGATAATGCTGGCAAAGTAAAAATCAACCAGTAAGACCACTCCCACTAATTTCACTCATAAATTCACAAAGTGCTCGGTGACCTCGAAATGAAGTGCGGAACCAATTTGTTTCTTTTACCATAGGCGTATGCTCATAGGTTATTATAGAATATTTTGTGGAAAATTAACCAACAACAAAACTAAAAACAATAATAACAACAGCGAATAAAATGAACAAAATATCAATTTCCGACCGTTTCCGATGACCGTTGGATGAGAATCTCATCCTGAGCGGTTGAAGGTCCTCGGCAACTAGGCCGGATCATGTGGTAAGAGAGTCTACCGGTTGTATTATTCTACTGTGATGCTGGTGCGACATCCTGAATGTACCGGGGCTTCGGTGGATAGGGCCTGACCAGCGAAAACGCCAGTTAACACAATAATAATAAGAATAATAATAAGATAATCTCGATTATTCAAGATCGACTATAAATGAAAGTAGCTAATCGTTAATTGGCAGTTGCGATCGTTAATAAACGTCAGTTTGAACTGTCGGTTATAAACAATCAATAGTTTGAACTGTTGACTATGGTTGGTTAATCGACAGTTTGTACAATTTATTAGATAATTAATAGTTTTAACTGTCGATTATAAAACAAACATACTGTGTTACTCATCAGTGAATTTGTAGAAATAAATGTTTATGTATATTTCAGATACAACATTTGAGGGTAAACTAGGAACACTAGATACAAAACTTGACTCAATTTACTTTCTTTTGACATTTTCTGAACATACATTCTAGATTTTTCAAAGAGCACTCAAATATTGGAAATTGGTCGTATTCGTGTTTTATAATTTTCCGAATACTAAATAGATTTTAGACCTGAGAGATCTTGTCTAGTTTTTGCGAAATTGTTGTGTTGATCTGAAAGGGTCTCAAACGGTTGAACGAGTACATATTTTGTTGGATGTAGTTTGAATTATTCCGTTTTGAAGAAACCTATTCTGCAGAACAGTTCATAGTAGTTATAATATAATATAGTTTGAGTTGAAATACAAAAAAATATAAATGTTTATATTACTTTCATAAAATACAAAAATTACATTGTTTGTTCCGCAACATAACGATGGCACACGTGGTTTTTATTGTCTCTCGTGATGTGTCACAGCAGATGATGTACGAATCAAAACAAAAACTCTTTACCATATTTCGATATACACACATACACAGTATTTCGGAATGTTGATGAAATGTAATGGACAATCACCAAAGACAAACTTTAGTACAGTTATGCCGTCTAGGGGTGAAGGTGCTAGTTGATAATGTGAATATTTTCTCTCGTTTATTGTCTTCGGTTTCAGCGAAAACAATGAATATTAAACGTCAGTTTTAAAACAAAACTTTTTGTGCTCTAAGAAACAGAAAATTGCTTTCCACATACGGAATATCGTTCGGGATACCACAGCTTACGAGGATGGACTCAGAAGTACCTGGCCTGATCTAGAGATGGCGGTAGTGGCAGTATTACTGTACATAACCTATGTTTCAAGTTTGAAGACGCTGCGTTGTTCAGTATTTTTTTGGAAGTCATCAATAGCAAACGTTTTCGAAGAATAAGTGAAATTGGAAAACTTGAAAGGCCCCAGTTCAACCAATATAGAAGCTGAACTAGATTCTACTTTGAGTGAATCTGCTCCTTCATTTACAGCAGTGAGAGTAGCAGAGTTTAAACGAGGCCGTGCGTCGACTGAAAGGGTGCGAGGTAGCAGACTCAATAGGCATTTTAAAAAGTACGGCACAACATGAGAAAGCTGTGTGCGGCGTTTGCTCACATCGAGCGGAAACAGAAAGATGTTTCAATTAAGTATTTAGCGAAGTTTCGCAGCAACAAAGCAGAATTCTTGCGACGTTTCATAACCATGAAGAAAAATATTGGTCCATCACTTTACACACCAAATGAAAGAACAGACTCGAAAGGAAGAACCGGCTCCAAAGAAGAAGAAGCCGTTTTATCTACAGGCAGGGTCATGACATCGATTTTTTGGAATACGCGTGGGATAAATTTCATTGATTATCTTAAAAAAGGCAAAACTTCCAACGGCGAGTATTATGCGAACGTTTGAGTAAAGAGGTTAAGTAGAAACGGTCGCATTTGACTAAAAAAATCATTGTTTTTTCAAGAGAGTGCACCAGCTCACTAATCTATTATTGCAATGACCAAAATGGACGAAATGAAGTTTGAATTGCTACCTCATACCAGATTCAGCCCCCTCGTTTCTCTGTATCTGTATCTGTAGAGTAGGGAGTAAAAGCTCACAGCACTTAGATCACATGTAACCCATTGTACATCCTCCCGAAAAGTTGTCCTCCTAGGTCATCGTCCATCCTTTTCTTTCCAGGAAGGTGGGCAGGTCACTGGGAGATATCTCCTTTATATCAGCAGGTGTAGGCCAAGACTCGCCGTACACACACTCTCTTATTGACTAAAACTCCAGGCACTCGGTAGGACATGCCTGACAGTATCATATTCCTGTTCACACATTCTGCATAGAAGTGTATCCACTAGCTCCATATTATGGAGATGTTTCCTTAGTTGACACTGGCCAGTCAGAAATCCTAAGTTAAGTGTAGATTTTTCCTGATCATCGCCAGATATTTCTTCGGTGCCATCTTCCCAGGGTCACCCAAGGCGATTTTGGCAAGATTGCATCCTTTGATTCAATCCAATCTCTTTAGGGACTGGGCATGGGTGTAATATTTGGATAGGCAATTGAAGGTGCCACTGGGTCCTAAAATTCTTAGTCCAGCCGCTTCCTTGACAGAGTTGGCAATGCGATTACCTTTACTCCAGTCGTGCCCTTCAACCCACCTCAGGGTAATGTTATTATTTACCGAGGCTTTGGCTAAATCCTTAATCTTAGTGATCTGAAGTACACTCCACATCACGAGCCTTCTTTGGTCTTTGAGCCGTCTGTATATATGCGTATTTCATTTGTAGCATCTGACTATGTGTTCTGTTTTTGTAGGGCTTATCAAACATAAACCTGGGATCAATTGCATCACTGCAATTGACCAATTTCTATTTTGAGGTTTACACCAGCCGTGCGCAATGGTACCATGACCATTAACTCAACCTCCTCGCCCCCTCGTATTATTTTCTGTTTCCAAACTTGAAAAAATGGATCAGTGGTTAACGCTAAAGAAGTGATGAAGACAATATTGAACTTATTGAACGTAGCCGTTAGTATAGAGCTTCAAGGAGATTATCTTAAAAAAATCCCAAAATTTTTGTGTTTTCTTTGTTGCACCGGGTACTTCTGCGACCACCCTCGTACTTATCCAAGATGACAGATTTACATTCTGCTGTCATTTGTTTACCTTTTCAACACAACCGCTGTTTTTCAGAAAGAAAATAATAATTTTTCTGAAGGAAACAATATGATGTCCTGAGCACCCCAAAGGTAATAAGTTTCCTCTGTGGTCTTCCGTTTTCCTTCTCAACACAATAGTTATTTTTGAATGAATATAATAATTTTTTTGGAGGAACCAATATGATTTCCTGAGCACACCAAAGATAATTAGTTCTTATCTCATATCTATGGTTGTTTTTGTTTTTTCGTACATCTTTTTGGCAGTAATTAGTGATTGAGAATGGCGCCTCGAATCGCGCGTCGATAGTTTTCGGATTCCATCAATTATTCCACGACCATTGAGGCCTTTTAAATGCTACAAGAATCTTGAACGAACGTCGAATTAGTAGGATTACGCTTCTTGTATCTCGCCTTTGAAACCGGGCCCGTGATGGAAGTCGTGCCTGTTCAATTTGTGGGCCAAATCCTGCAACACGTCGCGGAATATCAACGAGTCAACGTTTTCCCCTAACATATAAAACAAAAACCAATCCCCCAGCTTGCTCCTCCGTACTATCGTGTCAATCACGTCCTGTCTCACTAGTCTATACCTTATTCTCAACAAGTACACACGCATTCTCGGCGAAAAAATTATCACTATTCGATAGATAACCGTGAAGAACGTCAACACCGACAGGATCACGAACCAGAACCACAGGAACACGTAGATTTTTTCGTTGACGACATTCAGGGGCAGGATGCAAAGGGCGTCGTGTTTTTCCTCGTCTCCAGACACTCCGTACTTGCGGAAGGTACACTTCGTCATCCTCGGGAAGATTTGAATCATTGGATCTATGCGGTCTTCTTGGTCCGCGTTGATGAAGGACAGCACGTCGAATCCGAACATCAGGAAGGCTCCGTCGAAGAATTTGTTCATCAGGAACATTTGCCCTAGAAAAATATATTTATGTTATTGGATATGGAATTGTCAGTTGAACAATAGTTATTTATTATACAAGGAAAAAAATTATTAGATTTTAGTTCGAGGTTGTATTGTCTTTCGACGCGAAGCGGAGGGAGACAAAAAACTGAAAACTAAAATCTAATATTTTTCCCGTGTATAATACACAATTTTTTTCTGTGACGGGAAAAACGACGATTTGATATTGAAAAAACATTATTACAATTCGTTGAAATCAGAAAATTATCGATGTGAAATTAGAATTTTTAACAGGTAGGCTGTTGTACTTATAGCGTTGCTAGGAAACCAATCAATAGAAAATCAAATATCTGTCAATTCAATTCTTAATTAAATTAATTAATCTTAATTCCTTACGAATCAGTAGATAGTTGTCCTGAAAATCTAGAGAAGAAAATTGTATTGGATAATTTAGGAAACACTTGCTACATGAATAATATTTTACAAGTGTTGTTCATGACGAAGAATTTCAAGAACGAAGTTTTAA
>WOGN01000861.1:0-21761 GCA_015342105.1 Leptinotarsa texana | reverse complement strand
AATTTTGGTCTGTAGCACCTACACCAAACACCCTGTATATTTAAAAAAACATTTTTGTGTATCTCCTTCAACAAACCAGATATTGCCTGTCATATAAAATGTGGGACACCCGGTATAGTTTCAAGTATCAATATTAGGCAAGTTATCCGATTGGTGGTGGCTGAAAATGATTGGTGATACTAACAATCGAAAACGTCGTGAAGTAACTTTGAAAACTTTCCTTTTATGTTTAATTTTCTTCAATTTTTTAATCATCCATCTATTATTCTTGCTGTTTGCATATATAACGGCTAACGGAAATGTTAATAGATTTTGGCTTCCCATGACCTTCTCAGCATGTCCTGCAAAGGTTGGTAAGACGAAACAAGGTTCATCAAGGCTATATCAGGGCTGAAATTCATTAAAACTTGTTATGAATTGTCAGGTTCGTTTGAAATTTGAAACTTGTCTTACACGAAACATTCAATGCGTAACATGATCGTGTTTTTTTTGATCATTTTCTGTACTACACAAATTCATAAGAGTGTCCTTTGAAAATGTCGGGTTGCCTCGTACACCGTATGTTAATTATCCTGAGGCATACAAGGGAATATATCAAGGACGCAACGCCGTAATATTACCAATATGCTACTCACGACATCCTACCATAGTGAGCAGATAGTTGTTGATTCGCAGATGTATCAAAAACATCTTCCTTTTCTGGTGCAGGTGTTTTCAGTCGCAGACCCAGGACAGAGATATCAACCTTCCTAGGAATCTATGCGACTGTATTTCAAGCGAAAATTTACGCTATTGAATTGTGCGCGGAGAGAATGGACAATCCAACCTCGTACACAGTCAAGCGGCGTTGGAAGCTCTTGGTTCCTACCAAGCAACGTTGAGGTTGGTTGCAAATTGCATTATGACAATCTCAGGGTTCCCCCTTTCCTCTCATGCAGACCTACAACTTTGTAGGTACGTGTGGCAGATACCCAACGGAAAAACATACAACTCACCCAGCTAATGCCGCGCATTGAGTTGAAGTAATACAATCAGGAACATGTGCAACGTCTTCGACTTGGAAGATTCATCGCAAATTATTTCATCATAATTTTTCCCAGTGTATTATTTTCTTCACGTCGATGATACTGAAATTCTTTAATTTTTCAATATGAATGACACTGAAGAAGCTCAAATTCGCGATTTTAAGAATTGCGTTACTCTCAAATCGTTATATCCTCGTCGAAAAGAGTTTACTTTGATTACAAAAAGAAATGTTGGCCGACTGGATTATTCTATCATATTTCAACCATTATGACACAATTAACCTTTATCCTGAAGTATGAAAAATCACTCACTAGCAGCGCTAGTAGTTCGTTAGGGACAAACACTGCATAATCCTGATATAAACATATGGTAAAGTACAATTAAAAAATAATGTTTTTAACAGAAGAAAACATTTCTGGAGCAAAACTAAAATTTGCAACTGTAAAGGATAAAATATTGTAACATTAAAACGTCGGCTTGCATGCCGTTATTTAAAGGTAACTGGTGAAAAATTTGAATATTAGACAGGTTAGTAATAAGAGAAATTTGAAATAATTATGAACTTCAGATTTATTTCCGAGTGAAATATGAATCAAATATAGATGGAAATGAAATAAATGTGATTAAATATAATAAATGAATATTATTTAATGAACGATTGAAGTTATATCTCATTATAATCAATGGTAATCAACTATAAAAAATTTACTATTCTTTTCATGTTCAGAGCATACATATGAATAGTTATGTATTTTTTGCACTCTTAAATTCACCTTCCTCGAAGCATGTATCATTTCTTACATCAACCCTCATCAATATGAGGATTTATAAATGGTATAAAAAACACGTTTTCTTCCGGATATTGATTATCCGACGTACAATTTGCAAAACAGCAATGCTTTGTTGGCATTATACTAGCACAAAATAATGTTTTATATCAGATTTATATTTTTGAATAATAAATAATTAATACGTGAATAACAATGTTTTACATGTGAATAGTTTATGTTTGTCCCTTTTTCTTGTGCTGCCTCTCGTGATACGTTCGCTGTACTATTCTCAGGAAAACGGCTCATTGGAGAGAAGGGAATCTAGACTGGTAGGACGTGATCGAATAAAACCTGAAGTACCAAACTTTTTTTCTGCAACTGCAGCAAACATGATCAGTGGAATGTGCGTTGACTGTGCTGACGAAGATTTTAGTTCGAGGGGGTTCCATTCGAGCACGACCTACCAGCCCACGTTTTGTTCTTTCTAATCGTGACTCCTCCCGTGAGAGCCTTCGTTCTTACATTACGACATAGTACATGGCACTTTGTTTTGGGCCTATCGCATAATTACAGTTCAGAACTAATATTTGCACCAAATTTGTGGAATTCGAAATATTGAAAAATTGGAATATCAATCACCTTTCTGGAGATGTCGCCTCAGAAATGTTGGTACCCTTCAACTATACCCGACTTTTGAGTTGCCGAGTGGTTTCGAAAATAAAAATGTCCCGACATGAATACATGCTGACAAAGTTGATGATATCGTTCAAAACCAATATGACACTTCAAAACAGAAGACAAATTCAATTTATAGATCGAAGTAATTAAAATCCCACTTTCTAGAGACGATGGCGACATTCAAAGGTATTTGCTCCATGAGACAGTAAATCAATAGGAATAGAACAGAAGAAACAAGACAGAAGATCGCAGACTATTTCAGAAACTTCCTGCTCTGAACCCTGTGAAATTTCGAATTGTTTCCGGAAGTGATTGTTCAAAATACGAGCCCTGTGCCGTGTACTCCAATAATATTAATTATGACAGAAATCCATTATTCGTGGTAGCCTCAAGCATTCCACATGTATACTTATGTAGCTAAATAGATAAATGCGGTAAATCCTCATCCACTAAGTGACATAGTAGTTACATACACAAAAACCAACTCCGGCTAAATGTGTTATGCTTTTGGACACTTTTCAAAAATGTAGCACGTCCTCGAGTTTTGGATTTTGAATATTATTCACCATTCAGTAGAAAGAGGTTTTCCCATATTTGATGGCAAATTGGAAGATTGGCTCGCCTTCATCTACCAGTACAGCAGAATATCGTTTTTATGCAAATTCACTCAAAAAGAAAAAAATGCCAGAAATGCCTCTAAAGAAATGCAAAATTGACAGTCGTAGTAGACTGTTCCAAAAATGAGGTGAACGTTCAAATTTTGCTGGCTATCTAAATTAGATTAGTGATAATTTATGTTGGTAAACTCGTCTCAAACACATTTTCACAGTTTCAGCTGTTCAGCATGTTCATTTTGTTAATATGAGGTATAAAAGTTGGAAGTGTTCAGCGATTTTCTGCTATCGAAAAAAAAAAGGACCGAAAAGTTTGAATCAAATGTTGTGTGAATTGATATATTGACAGTGGCATACGATGATTGTACTCTGAGTCAGAACACGCTTTTCACAGATAATCGAGAAGATGTGAATGACGACGCTTGCCCTGAACACTCCGACACATCATCAACCTATGAAAATGTTGAGAAAATACAAAACAATTGTTGTTGAGATTCATTGAATCACCATTAGGGAAGTTTTTGAGGATAGTTGGCTCATGTCATACATATTTTTTGAAAATTTTGTACATGAAGCGTGTGGCAGCAAAGTTTGTTCCAAAATTGCTGAATTCTGACCAAAAAATATGTCGCATGACGTCAAAGGCGATCCAGATCTGCTCAAAATGTTCATAACTAGTGACGAATCATACGTATATAGTTACATCATTGAAGCCAAAGTCTGATTGTCCATATAGAAAAGCCCAGAAGATCCAAAACTGAAAAAAAATACTCCCAGTTCGAAGAAATGTCAAGGTTTTACTCACTGCTTTCTTTGATTATCGTGGCGTAGTGCATCAGTTCTTGCCACATGGTCGTATGGTTAATAAGGAGTATTGTGGAAAAAAAATTAAGGCTTGCGCGTCATGATAATACAACTGCTTCATCGTCATTGTTTGTTTGTAATTTTTTTTCAGAAACAACACCGTAAACATTCCTTAGCTACCATATAAACCAGATGTGGTCTTCTGGTCTTGAAGAGACCCATAAAAGGCTGAGTTTTGCGACAATTGAGGAAATTCAATTCGAATCGCTGAGAGAGCTTAAGGACGTACCAAAAAGTGCTTAAATGATTCGAGGATTCGACAAAACGCTGGCATAAGTGTATTACATCTGACAGGGACTACTCTAGAGAGGACAAAATAGAAATCAATGAATAAATCAATATATTTTTTTGAAAAATTAAAATTTACCTTAGTTTTTGAAGAGACAGCCTATACTTTTCATTGTTTCATTCATGTTTGCTTCAAAATCTTTAGTGTGATCAACTTTTCTATATAGTTATTAATACATTTGAGGCATTTCACAGATGATTCAATAATTCATAGCTGTGTTCGGATTACCCCCACTATAAGTAACGCAGCATGAAAAACATAAACATATCTTCTTCGTACCTAACATTGCTTCTCGCAAATCAGGTGGTCATGTAACATTAAATTGGAAATTACAAGTCGGACAGATTAGTATCGTGAACTAAGAGACACGATTGACCTTGTGCCCTCTAACTGCACCTGCTAGAAGCGATTTCCAATTCGAAAAATTGTCAGATTGAACGGAATTTTGTGTACTTCTAGTCAGTATACTCCTGAATTATTGTTCTCAAACAAGACTGAACAATCTATGAAGACATATTATTCGCAAAATTTAATCAATTCAGATATGCCTGCAGAGAATGAGTTACGTTGAGGCTGACACGGTTGAGGTTGAAACCTTTCAAATTTGGAATATGTGCAGGGCAAAGATTAACGAGGTCTCAACACGACTCAAATCTAATGAACACTCATCGTCCTAAAATGAACATCCACTGAAGCTCATAATTGGCTGTGATGCCAAAATGCACCACTTGACCCAAAAGAACGCTGACACCTATAAAATAAGTGAGTGATCACTACAGTTCTATGGCAAATAATTAAAATATTTCAAACTCAAGCAATTAACCTACCTTTTTAACACGAGGCGTAGGGAAATGATTCACTCAGGATTGTTCTTGAAGGAAAGTTGAGTTCAGCAATGCATTTGTCGTTCAGCCTAACAACACTGATGGAACCTATGGCGAGTGGAAAATCCGCTGTCTTGTGTTGGATAACAAACACATCGTATTTGGGCTCTGTTTATTCTGTTTATCAATAACATTATAAATTTATGAGTAACTATGTTGAGGAACGGAATATGTATGACAAAAAATCTATATGGGCATTTTCAAACTTAAACAATAAATTTATTGTACTAAGACTAATATGCCTACAGGTCACGGAAAAAGTAGAATATACTCGATTTAACACAAAAGTAGTTCCACCTGCTTTCTTGAATATAGAAAGCGCATTTGATAATACTTCCTAGAATCAATCATCCAGGCGTCGAGAAGAACAGGGATCGATGACACGAGCTACAGAAGAATAGACTGCATACTGAGAGGAGGATTAGTAAATACGACGATCATGGGAGCGACAGTAGAGGCTCGGGTAGTAAGGGGTTTGTCTCCACTCTCACGGAATCTTGTTATGGACAAGGTACTATGTCTAGACCTTAATGGGTACAAATCACAAAGAGGACCAAAATATAGAGTCTAGGATCTCCAAAACTTTGAGGTGAAGTTATGAATCTGTCGAGAAAAGTCAAATATTTAAAAGTCATAATGAATCCCAGGCTGGCATCTAGATATATTCACAACTCTAAAAATTCATATGACACAATGAAAAATTGACCATGTTTCACAGTAGATCCAGCAACGTCCGTATGGAGAAATTCGTAGGATTTACATCACAAGCAGTAAAATAGCGTGAGTACGAAAACTTGATGAAACGAAACTTTCGAATGAATTGGAGAAGTCTAGAACAGTAATGAAGAAAATAAGCCATATCACAAAACACAGAACTGGGTGGAACCATTTGGAAAATTCCTCATTCTATATTCCTGGAGTACCGATCATAGTTTGGAAAAAATTAACCTTTACTGAAACATTCATAAATTATTGTAAATTCTCCATGACTTCATTTCACAGCGTTCATAACTGAGAATGTTCTAACTCATTATCACATATTGAGTACAATAGTTATGTAGAAATGAAGTGTCGTAGATATCAGAAACTCTCTTACAGAATGAATTCAATTTTTGTACTGTTGTTTTGTCGTTATTTTTCCACTATATTTCGTCAATCTATCAAACTCACCATTAATATTATGTATTTCTTCAAGTTCATGAAAGGTAGTGAAGATGATATTGAATTTCAGAGTATATTTCATATAAGACAGAAAATTCTATTCAAATCTGGTGGATCATTAGATCGCAAAAGACATCGCTACTTCCTCGATATTGTTTCGTAAACTGAAGTTACTAAATATTGTCATCATGAACTACAACTACATATTTTGCTTTTACAAAATTAGTGGAAAGCATTTGAATATGCCATTTTTCTTCTTTTTTTTTCTAACGGATTAGGTGTAGAAGAATTTAATTTCTCAATATGTTTGTATCAGTTTTGTGGTAATATTTTCCTAATATAAGTATATTTTCAATTCTTGAATTCTGCCTAATATCTCTGCGGACAAATATATATCATTATAGAAAATTCGTATTGAAAAAAACCCTCCCTAGTCCTATGATTCAAGTTGGACATGAACTTGATCTAGAAGTTTGATCAAGAAATCATACGTTTAAGTTTTGTTTGTTGTTACGCCAATCAACATAGTGATTGGACTTATGTAAATTCTCTAATACCTAAGAATTTTCCATTATTTGTATTTTCTCACTCCCACTCCTCAATAAAAACGACAAGTTGATTTGAAGTCATTTTATCAATTAGTGAATATAAATATTAGTATAATCAAGTTGGTAAACATATCTAGTATCCAATCGTGCAAAAAATAATTTTATTCATTGGTCATTAAACGATCACGTATAGGGACACCTGAATTATTCATTACATTAGTAGCACACGAGTGTTTTTCAATGAAAATTGTCTTCAAGTTGTGACGGAAAAGGCAATTCATATAAAAGAATATTTTTATAATATATTGACTCTGAGTGTATATTCTGAATTTAGTTTTGATTATTACTGATGAACAGAAGTGGTTTTATTGTAAACTTCAATGATATGACATGCATTGAATTTTATATTATCATATGTTATATTGTTTATACTTTTTATTGCTGAATATTCTTTATCATTGATGATGACTGATTGATAGGGCCTGTTCCGCCAGTATATTACTCAGTACACCAGAACCTGATAACTTGCATAATAATTTGTTTGATTTTTATTAGAAAAACAATCTGTAGCGTGTTTTTTTGATGGGATATGATGAATTTTCATCATATCCCAAGTTTTGGTCAGTTCTATTATAATTTGGTGTGATATTGAATTGGTATTGCAAGTCAAAAAAAAGGTCGGTTATTTCGAGTTCAAGATAGTTTTGAAAAGGAATTTGATGGATGGTAAATCTCTTCAAACTCATGATTATACAATTCCACTTTTGATTGCTGTTTTTATATTCCTTTCAACAAATCTTTCAACTTTCTTTATCTCGCTATATCTCTTGCAGACTTATTTCATGAAATGAGTACAAGAGTCGACGAGGCCTCAAGAACATGTTTTTTGATAATGAAACTTGTTAACCTGGAACTTTCAATAGGAGTATTGAAACTTCCTTGGACCTAGATGAATCTTGACCACTGTAATTATAAGCAAACTTTTCAAAAACCATCTCCTCTCGCTTTTCTGGACCAGTGCCCAAGAATCCCATTATTTGCGCTCAAAAACAGGTTTCCATATGTTGTGGATTGACAAACTGTAACGTTTCGTTACTGGTTTCATTTGCCTAGGTGGAACGACTAGCTTTTGAATTGCGGAGTTAGGGGGCAGCTCGGTTCTTGAATTTTAATAAAAATTCAATTATAAGTGAAAAAGATAACCGAAGGAGAAACTCGTATTTGTTAACCTTTTACAGAAATTCACAGATGTACTGTAACCATTTCCAACACTTATCACTGTAGACTAACTAAGTTACACCAGAATATAACAAGGAATACGGTTTACTTGGGTATTTTATTGGGGTTTTGAATTCCCAACCTAGAAATTAATTATTCAACAAAAATACTAAATCAATATTGAAAATAAATGGTCACTTTATAGGGAGATCAATGGTTGCCTTAATTGGATAGTACAGAGTATTATTTCAGGGTTTATTGCACTTAACCTTGAAACTTTTGATCGAAATCCTATTTCCAGGAAACAATCCTCCAAAAGAATTCCTTCGATTCTTGAGATCCGGGACTCCGGCGGTGACCAGCAGATGACACCTCAGACCTATATTTTGAAGACACGTCCAAGACGATCTCCTCCTTTGTCCAATGTATTCAATTTATTTCTCTTTCAATGCTATTGGTGGTTCTCACATTTTCATTGGTTCTTATGCTTTTTATGATTTTGTGATTTTACTATTCAACGATTTTTTTACGATCCTATGATGCCTGGCAGAACTTCTGTTTGAAGATGATTGACAATGTTTCATGACGAATTTCGTTAGTACGGACTCATCTTATCTGATATTATATAGAATGATTTGAAATCTCTGAAAGAACTGATAAAAGAAGAATTGAAAAAGAACAGCAGAAAATAACAATTATATTAAGCAAAAAATACCGTGAAATAAAATAACAGTAAGATAATATACAAGTGAAATGGAACAATTGAACAGAAATAAAATAAAAATAGAAAATCAAGAGATTCCAAGCCAAGTATAAAAAAATTGAGGGATGTAGCCGGATAGGATTGGAACAATGAAAATGAATGGACCAGCGCCCACTAGCCCGGCACGACACAGCCAAGACCGTCCGCCGCCGGAAACGATTCCAGCTCTCCGATCGGAAATAATGAAAAAATATCTCCTCGTCTTCTTTCAGATCGTTGAAAAGATGAGAAAACTGTCCCAGATTTGCCATCTTTTGATAAATGGTATGGACCGACAACATTAATTTTTGTGACTATTTCCCTTGAAATTGAAAAAACGGCACCTTCAGTATGCTGTTTGTCGCCATCAGGCGACAGACAGCGCCGTGCTGTGCGGCGCCGGACAAGTGAGCGACTGGCTTTACAGTTGACATCGAGCTGTGACAGAAACATGTCTATCACTAGTAGTTCTGACGAAGAAGTCGTCATTATAGTGGCCGTATTATTGAATCTAGTAGAAAATAGTTACAAAAAAGAATGTTGTGGGTCCATCCCTTTAATCAAAAGAGAACAAATCTGGGAGACTTTCAACATCTTTTCAATGATCTGAAAGAAGACCAGGAGATTTTTCCAGTATTTCCGAATCACTCCAGGTAAATTTTCAGAATTTCTGGATATTCTAGAGTCTGCCTTAACATGCAACTCAATTTTTCCCCGTCCATTTTCATAGGTACCGTCTGACAATGTGCTGACAACTGATGGAATAGCAAAACAGAAAGACAGAAAATTCCCGGCACTTTTGAACAAGTTGATGCTGGCAAGCGCTGGCCGGCGAGGCGCTCACTTGGCCAGTCCGTCACAGCACTTTCTGTTATTTGCCGGTCAGGAGCGGAGAGCTGGAATCCTTTCCGGAGGCTGACGCTCATGGCTGTGCCGTGCTAGTGCAACGATTATGGACATACAGGATTGCTTACTTTTGCGATTTTGTTAGACACGTCACGTGGTCTCGTAACGTAACAGTGGTGACTCTGAATTGATTCGGTACTGCACTTTTGAATCACTTATTAAAATATGATTCTTATAAAGGATTAAATACTTAATATAAATGGATTAATACCAAGTAAAAATGTTTCTTTTGTGGATAATAGGGAGGGAGAGGTTTCATCAGTATTTTATTATTTTCGTGAAAACTGTAACTCCCACAAAAATTTTGTAATGAATTTTGTTTTAGATAATAATATTATCTTAAAAATTTTCCGAAAACTTTTTGTTACATCTTTCATAATAAACGCTTAATATTCAAATATATATGTAAGTACTAAATTGTTTATAGTTGTATCACCTTTTTTTATTTATGTGACAGAAAATATATTATACGGTTTTTATTTTTTATTAGGAAAATGAGAAATTCAGATAGAATAATTTAACTTAAACTTTGTTCCATAAATAATGTGAATTTTTTTAAGTGACCTATTTTCGTCAGCCTTCAAGTTATTATATTTCATTCTGATAATTGTTCACAGTTTGCAAAATTCAAAAATAATATTTAAAGGAAAATCTTCTCTTTTTGCAGTTTTTTTCAATTTACGACTCAAAGGCAAACCTATAAAAACCATATTTATTTTAAGCAGTAAATTAATAGAATAAGTTTGTACCTAACAATTCATTTTCAAGGTCTCGTCCATAACCATTTTCTGAAAAATTATTAGAACAAACAAATCAATTTTTGAGAGTGAATTTATCCCCTCTTTTGCAACGACGAATCCATTATTTTTGCAAAGATCTAGTAACACCACTCTTCTCTAAAGTCAACTGATTGCTTTTACAAGTTGATACTGCACAAATACGACCAGACATTTCAACTAAAAATTACAAAGTTATTTAATGGTTAGACAATTATTACTATAACTTACTTAAATTTGAATATTTCAAATTTTTACCTTAATTCAATTTAAAAATGTTCAAAAAACAAAAAAAAGTTCTACCATGGCAAAAAGCAAACCTCAAAACGGAACAGAGTCTTATATGGCGTCTACTCGCGTTACCCCAGTTTAAAAAATGTTCAAAAGTACAAAAAACACGACTTTGACAATATCAAACTCAATGTTTCAGAAACCTAATAGGTATAGTTTACTAAAAATTTAATCAAAATATACAAAAACAATGTAATACTGTCCGAAAATAATCCTCAAAAAATGTTAAAACAACACACAATCTTATGGCAGCTACTAAAAGTGTCACCAGTGTTACGTCACATCTGCTCGGAAATTGTTCAACGTGGCGATTTACAGTGTGTCTCACTTCTTATGGAAACACCCCCGTATCTTTCGTAATATTCGAGGTGGAACGATGAAACTCTTAGGAGTGATGGAAATGCTCAAAATGCACCTACCACCTGAATGGGATTGGCCAAAGTGATGTACACTGTCCGTCCACAGTAAAAACGGGGTGTTCCCGCGAGTGGCGGACAGTGTATATCACGTTTGCCAAACCCATTGAAGTGGTAGGTGCATTTTGAGAATTTCTATCAGTCCTCAGAGTTTCATCGTTTCACCTCGAATATTACAGAAGATACGGGGGTGTTTTCAAAAGAAGTGAAACAAATTCGGATTTTTCAGGACTGAATTTTTTTCAGGAAAAAAGTGTAGTCGTAGTAAGTTGGTAGTCCTGATCACGAATATGAAGGAATTTTGAGCCTATTCTGCCCCCTTATATGTTTTACCGTAAAAATGGGTTGTTCCATCGCGAGTGGCAGACAGTGTATATCACTTTGGCCAACCCCATTCAGGTGGTAGGTGCATTTTGAGCATTTTCATTAGTCCAGAGAGTTTCATCGTTCTACCTTGAATATTACGGAAGATACGGGGGTGTTTCCATGGGAAGTGGAACACACTGTAAATATGTAAGTTAAGCAATCCTCTACGCCCATAATCGTTGGTGCTAGTGGGCGAATGTAACACAGTCAAATCAACTTGGAAGACAAGCTTCTTTTTTCGTAGTTCCTCAAATAATTCTTTCACACATTTCATTAACATATGGGCAAGTTGATTATTCTTATCCTA
Source organism: Leptinotarsa texana (assembly GCA_015342105.1). Lineage (NCBI taxonomy): Eukaryota > Metazoa > Arthropoda > Insecta > Coleoptera > Chrysomelidae > Leptinotarsa > Leptinotarsa texana. The sequence goes on along the minus strand of WOGN01000861.1, from coordinate 9,905 downwards.
CAATAATACCATATGTTTTTGGTCCGATTCAAAAACTCAACCCTGATAGACCCTGGTTTCAAAAGGACGAAGGACTCTTCACCAAAACACTTACAGAACTATATCAACTAAATTTAAAAAATATGTTGAATAAATGGTAGAGGATTTATGAAACTTCATCATAGGTAGACAATGAGACTGATTAGAAAACTTACGATGATTATTGATGAAATGCACCACAGATTTGGAGATAGATCAGTTAAATTTTAGTTCAAAGGGTCTCAGAAATGGAGAATCATTTCTGGTTGAGTTGGAAGGAAAATCATTACTGACATTTTGTGGTACTTACCTAACTATTGACAGCAGTGTTAATGCTGAGTTTACGGTGAAATACTTCAAATAAAAAATATTGCCAGGTACATTTCAACATTGCAATTATAGACAATGAAAAAGAAAAAACTCAATGTCAATGAAACCGCGATGGTGTTTTGAATGAATTAGAAGTGGAAGTTCTTAGAAAAACAAATTATCATCTCTTTCACTAGGTAAATATATATGTACCTAGGGACACTCATGAAGTGTCCCTAGTCAAAGGAAAAATAAAAAGCAGGGAAAGTGATTGACATCAAATTCCGTAGAACATTACCCAAATGTATGATTGAGCTATCTGAATTTTCAGACTATGGATAAAACTAATGAATGCACTTGAAATGTAACACCTTTCTCTATTGATTGAGAGTACGTTCCTCTGTCAAACATCTAGTGACAGAATATTATAAAAGGAAATATACTCCTTTCAAAAGTTTTGCTGTAACAATGTACGATATACAAATATGAATCTCCCTGTTTTCGAACATCCAACTTCACTAAGTGCTCTAGTTAACAGCTTGCAATGCAAATATAATGGTTCATCAGTTAATGGTTCTTAATCATCATATTGCATTGATCTGAATTCCTCGCGTAATAACGACTGAAAATAGCCTGGAATGTTATAACCGGCCAAGCAGCGAACATGTAATTCGCAAAAAGCTTCTTATAGTTGCAATCGCCCTGAAAGCCCTGAAAATACCTCTCCTTCCTGAAGCCCCTAATGACCTATGCAACCCATATATCATATCACACTTTTTTCCATCTTAGATCGCGGTATACCGTGGCGCGCGAACTCACTGCTAAGCAGTCTTTCGTTTGTTTCCCAACGAGACGGTGTTGCGCGTTGTGTCGTAAGCGAACCTAACCTAAAAGTCGGCGTTCGTATCTTGTGTTTATCGAACGAGAATGTTTGAAGTTAGATTTTGGGCAACTGAATTTCGCGAAAAAGTGATAGTGTGTGCTGTTTGAAGGGATTTCCAGTGTGTTTTGTACTTTTTCATCATGGGATTGCTGTTAATTGTACTTGCTTTAATGCTCGCACAGAATCAAACACGTAAGTTTTTATTTTTAGAATTTAATTTGTTTTGCCAAATATTCACGAGTTGAGTTGTCAACTCAGGTGCCACAGCTGTGATAACTGTAGGTATATGAAGTTTTGACGAGGTAATCGGAGAAATAAAGATTAAACAGTCATGTGTTGAGGGATATCTTGAATTATTTGATTTGAATCAACACGACTTCTTTCTGGCTGTAACGAGCATTTACCATGCATAAGTTATGCATTATTGGACACCTGTGAAATAAAAGCATTTGCAATTCTATACCTACCTACTTATACAACTTGCAACTCGGCAGAATAAAGTAAGCAGTTTCCGTGTAAAAGTTGTTATAAGTGTCATTATGGAAACATTTCTTTAAAAAATAGGTATTTATTAAACTTACTATTCTAACTTGCCGTGAAAAATCATTAATATTTTGAAGGGTTTCATAAAAATTTAGTTTTTTTTAAGTTTAATTTTTAGAGATATTATAAATGGACTGACCGTTACTTGAAAATTAATAGCACTATCCTTGATGATAATTAAAGCTAAGGTGTCAGCAAAACGTGTATAATAATAAAAATGTGAAAATTGTTCAGTTTTTATCATAGATCTCAGAGATATTCAAAATTTATCAATTTCATTTGTCAACAAAATACTTACTGAATCGAATAAGGTAGAATGAAATACCTCACTAATCTCTGGAAGAGAATGAGAAAGGCGATATGGAATGAATTGAATGAAGTTGAGAGTTCAGTTACTATAATAACAAAAAAGAACCTCAAGCATCTATGGCAATTGTGCACCTGTCTTTCACAGAGATATTTTCACATAGATATTTATATGAAGGCTAATGTAATCAGTCATTGTTAGTTTAATGTATATGTTGAAAATGTCCTTATAGGACGTAACTGAAGTAATGTTAGTTACAAGTAAAAGTGGTAAAAACATAGAAAGTTTCAATTCTCTTTTCTTCATTATGATTTCCTACCACGTAGATCCGGCTAAAATCATCAACTTATACAGAGATACGTTCCATTTCCTTTAATTGATATAAATACTGTTTTTGTAAGTAGGTATGAATGAGGTAAGTAGGTATGCGTTCTGTTTGGAATTTGTATATGCGTGTTTCGGTAAAATGCATCAAAATGAAAATAAAAAAAAAATACAGATGATCATGTGGAACAGATCGATTTCTATCTTTTTTTTGAATTAACGCATTTCCTATAACATTTTGCATGTATCTAACCTTTGTTTTGTTGATAAGTGAATTCTTCAAAAAGGATAATCAATTATCAGTGGGTTTGAAAAAATGTTTTGGAAATGATTTTTTTTGTATGTCGATAAATATACAACCTATCTTTTGGTCTGGAAATATGTAAGAGTAATACATAGGTACTTCTAAATAAAGTCAAAGAAATAAATCTTAATGACAACATTTTTTATACCTACCCGTCACCCCTTTCTGAACAACAAAATAATTCACCAGACCCTTTATCCATTTGCTCTGTAACTCACGTGGAGACTTCATTTTATATGAAACCAAGCAGAGTCGACTTAAGTACTCTAATGGTAAAGAAACATATCACTTCTGTTAACCTACTAGATTTTTTTCATGATCATAATTTTAACTAATAAGCCATTTTGTTACACTATTGTTTCACAATATTTCTCAATAATGTTGTTAATTCCCAGTACATTTTCAATGGCTTGGGAAATATATTTGCCTCGATATTTGTATGCGATTTATTTTGGCAACCCTGAAAAAATCATAAAGGGAAGGAATGGATAGACCTGGATCTTTTAAAACCTTCTGAGAGACCTGGATATGCATATTTTACTTCTTTGGTATTACCTTAATAACATACTCCATCAAAAGACCGAAGCTTCCGACGCAATCATTTGAAACTTGCAACACTCCTTTGACGTGAATGAGGACTTCTCACATCAAATTTAATTTTCTGGCTGTTTTTTCTTGATATCAAATAGTAAATCTGACTCGAATATCAAATTCCCGCTTTCTATGTATAACTGCTATGTTTTTGAATGGTGTTTTTCCTTCACCAGCCTGTATGCTACGCATGCAATTCACGAGGCTAGTTTAAATGTCTTTGATATACTCCCTGATATACTCAGATGAGCTTTATGAATTATTCATTGAACTAGTATTTCGAAACCTTTGCATATTTCTCAACTATACAGTTGGGTAAATGTTTTTTTAATCACGATTGCCTTTTCATTCCTTCATGGTTGACAGGAATTTGATTAGGCTTTTTTGGCAGGTGATGCAGAGAGATCAGTAAAGGTCGTATCAGAACCTCCATAAAGTTAGCAAGGCAACTTGCAGTAAAATTATTGAAATATACTTTTTTAATGGAAAAATGTTGCGTTTTTCGTGTCATACCTTGTACTATATGAATATTTTGAACCATATGGCAACACCGGAACAGGAGTATTTGATTTCTTCATATAGTTTTTAAAAAGATCGCCAGTGAAAAGTGCTAAAATAAATTTGTAATGTATCTACGTGGAAATTATCGATAAATTTTTTTGTTTCATCAATTTTTGTAATCCTATATTCATGTCGAATATAGTTTGCAATTAGCAACCCATTGACCAATTGTATCTCTTTCGACAATCGTTTATAAATAAAGATCAATCAAAAACAAAAGTATTGTTCAATTGTCGAAACAGCAAAATTGATATACCTGTCGTTTGTAGGTATATTAAAAAATAATTATGAATTTCTCCCAGCAGGCAACGTGATCCTGTTTTTCTGTTAATTATTTTTTTTTACATAAGATACTTTGTTGATGAATTGTCATATATCTTTCTACAATTGTTTATGAAGGAAAAACAATTGTCGCTCTTCATCATTTTTTAAATAGGTGGCTCTGCTAACTTGATATAAAGTTAGCACGATCATCCCAGTACAGGAGATGTTCTAAAGATCATTCCTAAAAGTCTAATTTATAGTTATCAGCTGTTCAAAACGATGAAAAATCATTTTCAAGAATTAATTATAGCAACTGTTTTCGAAAGTTCGTGAAGAAAAAGCCCTTATCTCTTTGGACAATTTTTTGTATGGTCTATGGTCTATAAGAGCGACAATTGTTTTTCCTTCATAAACAAGTGTCGAAAGAGATACGACAATTACTCAACAACTATTAATAACAAAATTTTCGACATTTGAGAATTATTCAGACCTGTACTGGGATGATTGTGCTAACTTTATATCAAGTTAGCAGAGCCACCTATTTAAAAAAATGATAAAGAGCGACAATTGTTTTTTCTTCATAAACAATTGTCGAAAGATATACGACAATTCATTAACAAAGTATCTTATGCAAAAAAAAATAACAGAAAAACAGGATCACGTTGCCCGCTGGGAGAAATTCATAGTTCCTCTTTGATATAATCGACTTTTTCAACAAGAATATACATACGACATATCAATTCTGATATTTCAACAATTCATCAATACTCTACCTTTTGAATATCTCTAGAAAAAACTAATAAACGAATAAGATATTTTGATTGAGGCATTGCCATCTAGCGCAAACTATTCTTAAAATATAACGAACAGAAAAATACATTTTTCAACGTTTTCTCACAAGAGTGTTACGACAATTACTCGACAAATATTAATAGAAAAAATTCCGATGTTTGAGTATTATTTAGACCTGTGCAGGGGTGACCCTGCTAACTTTATATTAAGTTAGCAGAGCCACCTATTTAAAAAAAATGTTGAAGAGAGACAATTGTTTTTCATTCATAAACAATTGTGGAAACAGATACAACAATTGATCAATAAGTCTTTTGTAAAAAGAAATAATTAACAAAAAAACAGATCACTTTGCCTGCTGGGAGAAATTCATAATTCTTTTTTAATGTACCTACATAGGACAGGTATATCAATTTTGCTGTTTCGACAATTGAACAATACTTTTGTTTTTGATTGATCTTTATTTACAAACGATTGTCGAAAGAGATATAATTGGTCAATGGGTTGCTAATTGCAAAAAATATTCGACATTAATAAAGGATTACAAAAAATGACGAAACAAAAAAAATTATCGATAATTTCCACGTAGATACTTTACAAATTTATTTTAACACTTTTCACTGGCGGTCTTTTAAAAAATATATGAAGAAAGCAAATACGCCTGTTGCGGTGTTGCCATATGGTTCAAAATATCCATATAGTAGGTACAAGGTATGACACGAAAGACGCAACATTTTCCAAAAAAATACGTTTTAGAAAATTTTTTGATATCGATCAGGTTACGACAATTATTCAACAAATACTAGTAATGAAAGTTTTAATAATTTAGTTATATTAAAATTTTACTACAGGTGTTGTTCTAACTTTATACCAAGTTAGCAGGTCTACCCCTTATAAAAAAAAGGAGATGCGCAACAATTAAAAAAGTATATTTTGATAATTTTACTGCAAGTTGCCTCGCTATCTTTATCTCAGTACAACTGCCCTTAGTGAAGGGAAAGAATTAAAATATTTCCAATTCAAAACTCCGTTCAAGCATGTTCTGATTTTGAAATCAAAAATAGTCTATGTTCGGAAATGTTCCTTTTGTCAGAGATGCATAGGTATAAAAATTCGAGAAAAAAGTTGTTTGAAAATTATAATTCTCAATATTCTTATAATAAGTGAAAATGACAATTATGAAGAGATAACAGTTTATGAATTTCTCACATCTCACAAATGAATAGAAAAACCTTGATAAACGCCAATGTTTTTTGAAATTATTGTGTCAGATATAATATATTATCACATGATTTTCATATTTACAACTCGATTGAATGGAATTGATGCAGGCATTTTTAGGAGAGGTTGATTTTTTGGGAAAAAACGTTTCGACCATTTTTTATACAAAAATGTGGGGAAAGCAATTGAGTAATTTCAAAATAAACTCTTCACAAATATGTTTAGATCATGTATAGAAGTTACTTTGACACATTTTTACTAAATTCAGTTAACTAGTTTAATGATTCAATAATTTTTCTGAGGAAAAGTTGGTTGGGTAACAGGATCAATTTTTTCTAAAATAAACAATTGTTTTCTTGCCGACGTTATGAATTTAATTCAATTCTTTTTCAGGACTCGAAAAGTAGTTTTTTCGTGTTGATTATATTAATATTTTTAAACCTATCAGACATATTAGATACATTAAAAAGAAAAATAAAAAACATTGCAACAACCAAATTTCTGAGACGACAACAACATTTGGAAATTTGATTATTGCATCTTTTTTTTTTAATATGTATTCAATTTGACTGATGGTTTTCAAAATAGTAAAATTTACAACACGAATGAACTACTTTTCGAGCCCTGAAGAATAATTTAATTGAATGCGAAACTTCGACAAAAAACAATTGTTTTTTTTAAGAAAAAATACAAATAACCTGTTTGCAAAATTTTCACTGCATGGGTACAGTGCTTTCTTTTGAAGTTTAAGGTGAAGGCTCGGGTGAAGTCGGAAAGTTGGCAAACAATGCTTTCTTAACAGTTTCAGATATTAGTGCGTTAGGTTTTTTCTCGAAAATTTTAAATTATACACAAGGTAAGTCCCGAGTAGAAGTGTGGTTCAATTAGGGTTTTAAGATGTAGTCGTCTAGCGTCTTCCATATTGGAATTCTATCACAAAAGTACTTCCAAAATGTATGGAATTTTGTGGATTTATATACTGAGAGATTCAGAAGTTGAATAATTTCAAATTTGTATAAAAATAGTTGAGCTTTCCAACTCACTTGAAGACTCTGTATATTTATAAAATATAAATTTTGTCACTATCAAACACTATCACTGTGTGAATGTAAGTTGAACATCGGGATATTAAAATTTTCAAACAACTAGTCAAATAAATTGTGATTTTATAGAGTGAGTATTTGAGCCCCAGCCTAAAAGTTTTTGGTACTATCTATGCCTTATAAATTTAATTAGAGTAGAATCGCTTGATTACCAGATTTAATAAAATTCATTGAAATAATTAAGAGAAAACTTGAGTGTCAAATAGATAAGGAGTTGACTTCTGGTTCTGGTCGAAAAATTTTTATTGGTTAAATGAGAACATTTTCTCTAAGAATAAAAACACCATAAAAATAGTTTCCTGAATGTGAAGACCTATTCTATATATGCTGTCTATCTTTTGACAGAGGGGTATGAGTTCAACCTCCACAACATTTCGAAGAGAAATTTTTGAAATTCAATCTTTTGAAAAGGTTAAAAAACAATAGATACAAAAATTATGAAAACGGAATTACCACATAGAATCGAATTCTTCATCCCATCTGACTCTGCTTTCTAATGTGGATCATTTTATGAATTTGTTAAAATTTCGTTTTGCGATATTTAAATTTCAATTAGTTTTCACCTAAACTCATGTATAATAATGAGTCATTGAGAAAGTTGAAAGTCAATTGTTATATCATAAGTACAGCACAAAATTTCCATTTCCTAATAATTTGATCCAAAATAGTTTTATACTGTTTAAAAATTTCAATTAGATTTTACCTCAATTCAGATTAAATAAAATTATACCTATGGGATAGGTAATAATCCAAATGATTATTAAATTGAGAGAGTTTTTGTGTCGCGAAACACGTGTTGCGATCTTGTAAACTGTCTAGTGAAAATCTTACCATAGTGTTATGTATGCTAATTCTATCACATATCTTGTTTATTGTTATAAAAGTATAGCCAGTTTTCTCGAGTCCGAGATCGACTCATGGAAACTTATATTTTTTTTAATTAAAGATGCTTTCAATAGGGACTTTACATATGATTTTAGATGTAAAAGGGGCATGATAAATATATTCTTTTCAAATTTCTACCTGAAATGACAAAAAGAACGGTATAATTCAAATAATTCTCATTAGAGATTCTATTGACTACAACAAAGAAGTCATTTATTTATTGAAATATTTTTCGTTCCAATTCCTGGTTGAATATTGGAAAATCAGTTGACGAAACTAATTTGAACTCACAGTTATCGTGCTGCTTTTGAAGCACACAGAATTTCATACTTTTTGGGAGTCTTTTGTGACTCAGTTCTAATATGGAAATCGCTATATGACATTACATCTAAAAACCTTGACGAAAACACACTTCTACACGGTACTCTAATTATGGGTGCACTGCTATTCAAAACTTTTATTGAAAACAGTGTGTGCTAATTTCTCGCCTTCAACCGAGCCTCGCCTCAAAATTCAAAAGCGAGCACTGTAAGAAATAAGTAAAAATATCTGGAAGTAACTTCTGTACATGGTATTTTCGGCACTGTAGCATGTATAACAAAATTGTCGTCGATCCATCTACTGAAAAAAAGATTATGCAATTTCATACAGATCATACCTCTGAAGTGTAACGGTACTGGCGATAAATTCCAATTCAGATAATGATTGATATTTAAAAAAAGCAATTTAGCTTTTCTTCTGTTTATTTTCGGTATTGTGATGTAACCATAATCTCGGCTAAATTAAAAATAGTTCAGTTAATTCGACAAACACCATAAAACATGTACGATAAAACGTTTCCCAACAGTTTATTAACATTTTGATAGGATATGAGACTTGATTTCAAAACGTTTTGTACCTGCCTCACAGTTTGTGGATTAGTCGATTTAGTTCACGGACTACGTTTATCTCGGATTCAAAAACAATTTTTAATGAAATTTCTCATTTCTTTATATTGGTTCTTAAAACAATAATTCTACATTATCAGTGATTAATACTCGTAGATATCAAGAATTTAAGGATTAATCTATATACATTTCTTTACAGGTTTAGACAATGATAAATATGTCGATAAATGAAAAATATGAGGTTCTGCATGGGTCATTGCAGATTATTCTTCAAATTAGCGATTACTTCAAATGACGCTGATTTATTTCTTTTTAACTCAATTCTCTTTTCAACTGACCAACTGCATGTGCAACTCTAAGGGGTTAGACTCGGAGATAGAGAGTGTTACATTTTTTATAAATCTTATGTTTTCATCAATGTTCAGAAATTTCATTCATTATCAACGGCTTACTTCGCACAAACAATTTCATCTTTTTATTTTCCAATTCACATTATTTATTCAATTATTTTTCTTCTGTTACATTTTTTGTGTTGTATAACAATAGGAGTTAGGAGTGTTAGGAATCACACGTTAAAAGATAAGTAGTCCTTTAAATTATTGTTTTTACATTCATGCAAAAAAAAATTAATTCAAGTATATTTAGTGGATAAAGTAGTTCCTTTTTGCTATAATGTAGTATTATGATAAATTAAATTGTAGATATGTCAATTTCATCATTTATGGAACAAAGTTTAAGTTAACTTATTCTATTTAAATTTATCATTTTCTAAATACAAGATAAAAACCGTATCGTGTATTTTCTGTCAGATAAATAAAAAAGTTGTTACACCTATAAACAATTTATTACTTATATATATATTTATATATATATATATATATATATAGTTGAAGGACAGTCTTTGCTGACTAGTTAA